>VMBQ01006615.1:27444-45922 GCA_007657795.1 Dreissena rostriformis | reverse complement strand
AAAACCAGGCGTATGAACTGTACATCACAAATCGTTTTGCTCTATTGGCACGAAGAGATGTAACCACAAACTGATTTGAAAATGTTCTCCATATATCAAAACTAATGACATTTGTCCAACAGAATGTAGTTAAAAAGAAAAGGTGTGTGCATACTCCCATGCATATGCACACGGGAGTAATTGATTCCGTGTATGGTGCAACAATAAAACTCAGCTCTGCTAAAAATAGACATATTAACAAACAGAACTGAAGTTTACCTTGAAAAGTTAAATGCTGTTGAAATAACAAATATGCCAAAATTGTAAGTGACAAAAAAGAAAGTGAAACGAGAAGGCCGATAAATGAAATTTTACTTTGCAGGTCTTGCCACATTATGGCATCCGGCTTAGAGTTTGTGCTTTCCAAGTTCTCTAAACTCGTAATCAAGCAACGAAATAAATCCGTACCATTTCTGAATAATTCTGAGTCCTGCACTAATTGTCCTGTTAAAAGCATTAATATCCACGAATCATTTGAAATGTGGTATTCAGAAGATTCCAATTTAACATATGCACATTTAATTTCAGTAATGTTATCACCGGTGCCAGTCAGTGGTACACACTGGCGCTGATTCAAAACATACTGTAGAGGACATGTTATATATCTGCATTGTCCAATCATGACATCGTATGCCTCGTTCTCTTTGCATTTCAAATGTACGGTGTGCCATGGTTTATGTCGAAAAAGATCATTTAAATCTACGAGACTGACAAAATTATAGAATAGTTCACCCGAAATGTGTTGGTATGCCTGTGTTGGTATGAAAGTTATGTATTCGTCGGCAATATTATTACATAATGCACAAAATTCATTACGATACGTTGGGCGAGACCAACCGTAATACACGACGAAGTATGTTCCATTTTCACACAGATCAGCCAAATATGTGTCACTTCCTGAAGTACAATTAGAAACTGGCGGCACGAGGGGACATGAACGATATGTAGCATTCATATCAGGAGGTTTGTATTCAAACCAGGTAGGAGAATAACCTCGATCCTTATAGTCATTGTGCAAGTAACCTTTCACTGTTGATTGCCAGAACACAAAGTCCTTGACGTCGTTACACAAGGCACAATACATGTTCCTATATATGACATGCGGTGCTTTTAAATCTGTTACAGGATTCCTCGTAATCAAATCATAGGTGCTACGTTCACACAAGTCTTTACTCTCGATGTCTTTCCACTCACTCTTGCACGTAGAAGCAACGGCAAGGCCTCTATTAAGTGATAGTAGTTTGATGTTGTTGAAATATTCGCAAGTAAATTGGTGTGCAGAAGGTAAGCGATCCGACCGGTCGTCAATGTGATATTGATTATTTTCTTCACAACAGTCCCCAAGTTCATGACATAAAAAATCACAATGGCAGTTTGACATGTACGAGTCGAACTGATCGTTATTTCCGCATACCCTACGATTCAAGCAATACGTATGTTTGTACCACGGAAAATCCTTATAGTTCGCAGTTAGAACATCATTATAATTCGCAATTAGAGAATCCGTATAATTCGCAGTTGGAAAATCCGTAAAATCCGTATAATCTGTATAATTCGCAGTTGGAGAATCCGTATAATTCGAAGTTGGAGAATCCGTATAATTCGCAGTTGGAGAATCCGTATTATTCGCAGTTGGAAAAAACGTATGATTCGCAGTTGGAAAATCCGTATAATTAGCAGTTGGCAAATCCGTATAATTCGCAGTTGGAAAATCCGTAAAATCCGTATAATCCGTATAATTCGCATTTGCATGAAAACGGCTCCCATAAAGTATCACAATAAGCCCACAAAAGTGCAAAAATGTACATTTGTCCATTTCACCAATTTGAAGGAATCCACTGAAAGAACGTTATTGTCACTAAGTTTTTATTACACAACGTTTATAAGTGATGACAAATGCAGTATGAGTTGAACCGTTACACGAAAAAGTATCGCGAGACAATATAAATCTTCTAAAAAAACGCTTATTGAAAAAACTAAAAATGTTAAAAATATGTGTTATCAAGAGCTGAACAAACCGTGTAAATGAACTGAAAGAACCGAATTATCAACAAACTGTTCCCTATTCCAGTCGAAAATTGAAGCGGAATGTACATAGGTGATTAGCATTTATAACTATTCAGAATAATAGTTTAGTCCACAAGGGAAATCTCTCTGATGGTTCTATGAATAAAACAATTACCATAATTATCCCAAATTGTTTTTTTTGCGCTTAGAAAGGCCAGCTATTTCATACATATAACATTAATATAAAACAATGCATACACCGAGCTTGTATAAGTCCATCACACATAGACTTGACGACTATACTGTCTGTTTGTTGTGTTTTTTTGTTGTTTTTATATACTGTTTACAATCAATGTTTGTAAATAACATCGGTGACTTTTTTCCTTTTTTTTGTTACTATGTATACCGATATTTAGACCAGCTTTTACTTAGTTATGCTCAATGTAATTTCGTTTCATCGGGGTGAAACGGCAGCTATAAAAAATATATATTCCTTATAGTGAGTGCACCACCAGTATTACATATTGTTTCTCTTAATGCCCAAGGCTCAAGAGATCGCGCACAACGTGCTAGAGTTAACCAAAACATACTATGCCAAAAACACGGACATTGCATTTTTACAAGAGACACATTTTTTATCTGATCTACACTTTTCTTTAATTGAAGATTTTTCAGACTGAGACATGTTTCACCCATACGGTGAACGAAACAGTAAAGAGGTCTCAATTGTAATTAAAAAAAACTATAACAACTTGAAATCCTTGACATTAATAAGGATACACATAGTATATATGTTTAAATGAGCATCGAAATTAACAATAAAATGTATACATAAGTTAACATATACGCACATAACGAAAATAAATAACGAACTGTATTTTTTCATACATTATCTAAATTATTAATACAACATGTACAAGGAATAATGGTGGTAGGCGGAGACTTGAACGAATAAACGACCAAGCAGACAGGAAAACTATATCAAAAAGTAAAATAACACTTTACACGCATTTACAAAATCTAATTAAAAATAATAAATTAACAGACATATGGCGAGTAATTAACTCTACAAAACTCACTTCACACGGAGAAGAAAAAAACTAACCGAAATGAGTCGCTTCGATTTTTGGCTTATAGAATCGAATATTGTCCCTTTAGTATACTCAACCGATATTAGACCGGCAATAATCCAGACAACGGATCATATGGCTATTTCAATTAAACTTAAATTACCGTGCAGTAGAGGTCCTGGATTCTGGACATTAAACAATTCATTGATATCAGATACAGGCTACATTGTATTGATAAACAAAATAATTGACGATTGCGCGAATTTGAATATATTAAATAGTACCATTAATTGGGAAATTTGCAAACATGAAGTAAAACTAGCTTCTATTCATTATTCTAAATCAAAAGCGCGCGAATGCCATGAACAATTTGTTTCCCTCGAAAAGCAACTCAATAACCTTCTCACTCAGAACTCGAATACCGAAAATGATAATGCATCTATAGTTGAACTTGAAAACGAAATTAAACAAATATACGACCTTAAAGCGACTGGAGCACGTATACTATCTAGATTGCAATTTATAGAAAAAGGCGATCGTAATACAAAATATTTTCTATGTATAGAAAAATCACGACAAAACAAACAAGAGATGTGTTTGTCAAAAACACAATGCCCCCATCGTCGGATACCCACGACTAATTCATTCCGTTACTCTCCAGCATTAGATAAATGGAGAGTAGCGGAATGGGTCGAACGTGGGTATCCGACGATGCAATGCCCCTAACTGCGCCGCTTTGATTTTTTTGTTTGACCTTTGACCCTGAAGCATGACTTTGACCTTTCATCACTCAAAATGTGCAGCTCCATGAGAAACACATGCATTGCAAAATTTTAAGTTGCTATCTTCAATATTGCAAAAGTAATGGCCAATGTTAAAGTTTTCGGACGCACAGACTGACAGACAGACTGACTGACAGTTCAATTGCTATATGACACCCTACCGGGGGCATACAAACTTATAGCATCCCGGCGAACTGAAAACAAAACGATATATAACTTGACTGACATTTTAAATAAGAAATTGAATTCTATAAAACACTTTATAAATCCTGCGCTGCAAATAGTGAGGAAATCGAATCTTATTTAAACAACTCGTCCTTCGCAAACACATAATCGGACAATGACGCTTACCTATGCAAAGAAAATATATCATTAAATTAACTGACCGATGCTTTAAACTCAATGAAGCAGCTAAATAAAAGCCTTGGTTTAGACGGACTTACTGTCGAAGTTTACAAAACATTTTTGAAACAAAATTATCACCACTTCTTTTTTTTTTACTGCATATTAGAATGCAATGCGCGCGGAGAATTATCAAGATCACACAAACTATGCATTTTCTCATTACTCGACAAAAAAGGCAATCCAGAAAATCTGGAAAACTGGCGCTCTTTATCGTTACTGAACACCGATAATAAACTATTAGCAAAAGTACTAGCACAACGTTTGCAGAAAGTATTACCAAAAATAATCAGTTTGGATCAACAATGTTTTATTAAAAATAGATTTATTGGATGCAACATACGTCGGATCCAAGATAAAATCGACTATACTGAAATTTTTTTAATCGCAATCATATACTTAGACTTCAAAAGAGCCTTTGACACAGTAGAATGGAATCTAATGGTAGACACTAAGAAAGTTTGGTTTTAAACACGATTTCATCCATTGGGCCAAAATCTTATACACTTATATTTTCTCGTAAATTACAAACAACGGCTGGATTTCAGATTTGTGTAAGTGTCTAGGAGAATCAGGCAAGGATGTCCACTATCATCCCCATTATACATTGTTGTAGCTGAGGTTCTTGCAAATAACATAAAATCAAGTGATGATGTCCCAAGTATACACATTAAACACGAACATAAGCAAATATAACTAACACAACTAGCCGACGACAAAACTATATTCCTTAAAGATGGTTATGAAATTTCAAAAGTACTAAAAATAGTCAATACATTTGGAGAGATGTCAGGTTCAAAACTTATCAAAAACACAGAGAGGGCATATTAATCGGTACATCTAATTGCAACTCAATCACCAACATACATCATGCAACATTTAAACCGAGTGTTAAGGCTCTTGGAAAAGTTTTTTGGAACAAACCGTGACAAATGCGAACTCCTCAACTGGGAAAATAAACTTTCTGTTTGTCAAACCTTAATAAATGAATTTAACAAACGAAATTTCGTGTCGGTATAGTATGTTCGTCTAAGTCATTAGATTGTTAAATTGTATACATGGCAGTTCTCTATACTACCACATAGGGCTTACTCAACAATGTAATTGTTTGATGTAACTTGTCCCTATACTTGTTTTTTGTACTTTTCACATGCTTTCTGTTGTTGTTGTTTGTTTAGTTTTTGTGTTTTTGTTTCACGACAATATGCGTTATAATGTGAAGACATTTTTTACTACGATATTTTATATTGCTTTGCTTTCTAAGGTATGTTAGCGTGATTTTGAACCTAAAATACACGCTCACTCTTCCTTCAAATGTATAACGTTTCAAAGATTTTCTGATCGTATTGTTTTGTTTGTGAAACAAAAAGCAAGTGTATAATTCTCACACAGTTTTTCATTTGCATAGTGTTAACCAGCTGAAATATATTCTTTATAGAAAGTTACTTTTAACCATCGTGCCAATCATCTATTCCTGGTTTGAGGAATGTACCGCCTTTGTATGCCTTGATATGCGTGTATATGCATGTAATGTGTATGAATATGTTCTTGTATATTGTAAAGATTGTAAATAAAAGTGTTAAAACCAAAAACAAGCATCGGTGACTTAAATTTAATTAATTAGTTTGTGCACATGTCGAATAAAAGTGTAGCTCTCTTAAAGTGCATTATTTATTTAACTATATATACAAGACAGCACTAAACCGACATCTTCCCTCGTGTTCATGTGAGCTAATCAGTAGTCGGTATTAATANTATATATATATATATATATATATATATATATATATATATATATATATATATATATATATATATATATATTAATACCGACTACTGATTAGCTCACATGAACACGAGGGAAGATGTCGGTTTAGTGCTGTCTTGTGTCGTGCGGTTTCCGTCGACAATAATTAGCTTCAAGCGATATATCCTCTTCCGGTTCTCTGCATACGTAGGTCGCCAGAACTAAAATGTATTGAACAACTGCAAAAACACAAACCTTTTCTGAAACCGCCAGTCTCACGAGTTTGTCATTTGCTATGTACCGCCGTATAGTGGTCCTCTCTCTTCAAAGTTTGTTTAAACCATTCCGCTGGGATTAACACTTGCCACGTTTTATGGTGGCATGCCTTTTATTGCTATGTTATTTGATTAACGTAGCTATGTGGTTAACTTTTTCATACACTCAAGGTTTTATGAATAACTGTGTGCCCACTGAAAGGTTGGAGCTCCTTATCACCGATGTGGCGTGCTAACGTAAATCAAACGGAAAAAGATAGATTTTGTGCATGCGCGGTTTTTTGTTAACAGCTTCGTGAGAATGCAAGACTTTGATAAGGATCGTACAACGTGTCTAACCCTATTTTGATTATTATTGCAAATGACCCATCTATTTGACAATTGAGATATTTCCATCTTTTATAACTGTTACATTAGCATTTTGTGTGATAATTACCGTCATTTTAACAGACAAAGAAGCAATTTGTAAGGCAAAATATCTTACTTAAAATTCAAATAAACTCTAATATATATTTACAAAAGATTGTCATAATGAGTGACAGTCAGTATCTGTCTAAAGTTTGTTTAAAGCCCATCTACAAACAATATGGAAAGAATTACTGAGAATGGCTGCTAATAACAAATTACTGAATGGCTTCATTTCTATCCAAACGTAGTGTGCACAATATATATTGTGAAATGTGGCATAAAATAGGTATTGATTGAAAGAATGGATAATAAATCATACATTTTAATTCCAATAATACGTGAAGTATATTATTTGCTTTATTGAACAAAGATAGTAAAAAACTGAAAACAGTATAAGTCATGTGGTGGATTACATTAAAATACAGCACGTCACATTTGTTTTGGTAAATATATTTCACGATAATTCCTAACAAGAAACACTTCTTTAAAATAATTTAAATCTCCCTGGCATTTACTTCAGTATGTTATATCTTTAACTTCATGCATAAACAATCCGACACACCGACACAACCATCAGTCGGTTAAAGGCATAGTTTAAGGAATGTATGACCCACCTAATGGTCTGTCACTCAAGTTAGTTATATAAAACATACTATCTGTATCTATCATCCTTTCGCTAAAATGACTTATCAAAAGTGTACTGAATCTGTGTACTCTGCATCTGTGTATTGATCACCGCTGCGCTGTGACCATAAAAAGGAGTGCACGTGCACAAGGATAAAGTCCTCAGGTTTTTTTTGGGTGAATGTCGGGTGGGGGATTAGAGGTTGAGGTTCAAATAAAGAAGGCTTAACCTAGGCATTTAAATAGAACTTACTTTTACCGACAATTGGTTTATATATACTTTATTGTGTATGTTTTAATGAAACTAAGTCAAGTTAATCACACATATTACAAATAATTGTACCATATTATAGAAAGATGATGTTTGTCTGTCGGCAAGCAAGGTTTGTTCGTTGAGCCTTTTACTGAGGCATACGATGTTTGCAAAAACATACAGCCAAAGTCAAGTTAAACAAATGATGACAACACACTTATTGGTATATATTGTTTTGACTAATGACCTTTGATAAATGTTTATAACATATTACCTAAAACTACAAATACGATTACTCAAGCGCATGCATTATGCACAATGAATATATGATATAAAAAGATAAACCACACTGTACAATAGACATAATCAAAATACGTAAATCAAAGAAGAACTATTTACACAGAATGTCAGACATATGCTCTGCGGGATATATGCCTTCTTGTAAATGTTTGTTTGGTCAAGCGGACGTTTGAACAGCCGAACGCATAACTTTCTGCGTATTTGCCTCATCTGATATTTGCCTTTCCAAATTACAATCATTATCTAATTTAGGTCATGATAAAAAGCAATCATTGTTAAAATGGTTAAATATTACCAAAAATTTGTCTCAGGGAATTTGGTTGCGTTTCAAAAAGTAAATTATGTTGACTTTGTTGGCAGGATAATGACTTAATCTATTATAATTAATTAATTGTATAATGCGCTGAATCGCGGAATGTCGCAAGGGTAAGTGTCCTCGGTGGCGAATGTCAGGGAAGGAAAAACGTATCGGAAGGGCATATTTCCGGGAGGGCATAGCCGGTCTGGCTCTCATTTACATACATATGATTTTAATCAAGTGGGCAATATTCTAAAAACGAATTAAAAATGCAAGCATTTATCATTAAATAACATGTATCTACACTGTATTTGTCTGTTTAGATTTAAAATGCCGTTCAAGCTATTAATTAACTGGTCGTTCATGGTGCGGCGCAATATACATACTTGGAATGATGCAACCAAGGTACACCTTATTTGATAAATATATATATGCATACATTGATATAATACACTAACAAACCACACGAAAGACACGAATTTCGATACGATAAAATAATATTAGATGAATCTTAAAGGCACAAAGAAAATTAAGTCAGCAAAAAGTAAGTATACAACATTTTAAAGTAACATATTTCATTGTAATTATATGTGTTACAATACATAATGTTACAATAAATACAAATATTTTGCAATATGTTTCGCGTCTAGTTATACAAATATAAGTGCTTAAACAGGTATATCACTGGAATTTTAAGAGTGAATCCATCATCTTAATATCTCATAAATCTATTTGAAATTGTTAATGGTGTGTTTTGCAGTAATTCATATATGATTATCGCCTACAAATACATCAAAAGTATTAACATAGTTTTATTTGATAGTTTGTTTTGCATACTTTAGGCATTATGCTCATGGGAATACATTGGTACAACTAATACACATAATAATTGCAATGTAATTGTCAATAGCATGCATATTTCTAGTTAATAATAGTCATCTATAATGACAATGAAAAGGAAATATAACGTTATCGCTTAATTTCAAAGATAAATACACAACATATTTTTTGTCGGAAAATATTGGTAAAGAAATTTAAACATTAATAAATTTATGCATGTATTTTGTTGAGAAAAAAACGCAATCGTTATTTTATTGGGCTCTCAATTGGAAGGTATTTGAAATATAAGTTGCGGGCATTGTAACTGTTGCTTTTTTTGTCTTTGTCGATTTCATAAAGTCGATATATTTAATAATATTTATATTTTTCCAATAGTATTTGCCAATACAGTGTTTACGTACATAAATAAAAACTGGGCATTTCTAATAAAATAAAAATGCTATTCGTCCTCAAGGACATTAGAGTGTGTTCATTTACTATCGTTGTATAGTATTTTATTCGGCTTATGTCATCTCTCTAACACTACTTCTAATTGATTATCAGAAACTTTAAACGATACTACATGTACTTAACTTATGGATGTCAAAAATGTGTGCCTCTAGTTGTATTTGTAAGTTCCGCTCTGATTATCATTGTGATTTCACAAGAATTTAACATACATAAGGGAACAATGCTGCATTTGACTTCCGAATATGGACATTCGTTTGTATATTAATATACACGATATAAATATAAAAATAAAAATATAAAATATCAATTATTACCAACAGTATCGCGTTGACGTAGATGAGCAACTAGCCCATGGCAAAAACAGTCATACTGCGAACATTTTATTGGTTCGAGACTTTACAAGACTGTAAAATGCATAAACACAAATTTCATTTTGGTTTTCCGGGTATAGAGATTCGTTTGCAAATAAATATGCAAGACCATTTTTCATCAATTATTACAAATATTGTCTTCGTGATCATGAACTGCTCACTTTTTGCCAAGAGAAGAATCGCGTCTTTCCTTTGGTAGGATATATACATTCTTAAATTTAAAAAAAGTAATCAAAATGTATATCATGTCCTTAAATTTAAATTCGTATTTCGATACAAATACCGATTGTTTAATTTCCATATTAATAATATATAAACACTCGTCATAATATTTGAAATAAAACAAAAATCCATTGGGAAAATGTCTTCGTATAACACGTTGAACAAATATCCCATAACATAGTGTTTGTTATATTTTATAAATTTGTTTGTTTGTGACGCTAAATTAGGAGTGCTGCTGATACACTTTGTGCACTGGTTATAATTTATAACTGTTAATACATAACTGATTAAACATATATCTAGTTGTCGAATACATTCTCTTAGATGTTGTTCTAATAAACCCATTATTATATGCCGTGTTATGCTTTATGTTTATGTCGTTCGTTCTCCAGATAAGGAATACAATTGCGTTGCTGAAGAACCTCTTAAATAGGATATGAACGAAGCTGCGGATTGGATTTAAATCTTAAGTAAACCAAATATTTTATTGGATGTCATGTACGTAAGCTCAACGAAAAACAATCTGGTAAGGTATTGGTAACAACAAATACATACCATAACACTGAGTTATTGCTGATGTAAGCAATGATTGCGAATACCCATATTAGGCCCATGACTATTGACAATTTGATATGGACCACAAATAAACACATACTTTGGTTAGTGTCTTTATGTTTTACTTGTCTTAGTGTACGAATAATACTTATGGTTGTCGTTGTCGTGGTTGGCAAAATATCAAACGATTTCACTAACTCTAACGGCCCCATTAAGAACATTAATAGACCCTGGCTGGAATTCAACCAGCAGATGCCTTGACCATATTGGGGCTTAATATTGTGAAGTACGAGTTTAAATATACCTAAATATACCACTATTGCGACGCTAACAACAACCAAAGGGAAAAACCAGGCGTATAAACTGTACACCACAAATCGTTTGGTTCTATTGGCACCAAGAGATGTTATCACAAACTGATTTGAAAATGTTCTCCGGATATCAAAACTTATGATATTTGTCCGACAGAATGTAAATAAAAAGAACAGATGTGTGCAGACTGCCATAAATATGCACACGAGAGGAACTGATTCCGTGTATTGAGCGACAATAAAACTCAGCTTTGCTAAAAACAGAGATACAATGTAGCATCAAATAGAACTGAAGTTTTACCTGGATAGTTAAAAGCTGTTGAAATAACCAATATGCCAACATTGTAAGTAACAAGAAAGACATTGAAACGAGAAGGCCGATAAATGAAATTTTACTTTGCAGATCCTGCTAAATTATGACGTCCGCTTAGATTTGATGCTATCCGAATAATCTAAACTCGTAATCAAGCAACGAAATAATCCGTTTCATTTGTTAATAATTTTGAGTCATGCACTAATTTTCCTGTTGAAAACTAAAATATCCACGAATCATTTAAAATGTGGTACTCAGAAGTTTCCAATTGAACATAAGCACATTTATTTTCAGTAATGTTATCACCGGTGCCAGTCAGTGGTACACACTGGCGCTGATTCAAAACATACTGTGGAGGACATGTTATATATCTGCATTGACCAGTCATGAAATCGTATGCCTCGTTCTCTTTGCATTTCAAATGAACGGTTTGCCCTAGTTTATTTCTAAACAGATCATTTTAATCTACGAGCGTGCCGAAATTGTAGTGTGTTGAACTCGTTATCAATTGTGTTGGTAAACAAATAATGTCATCGTCGGCAATATTATATCATAATGCACACAACTCATAACGATATGTTGGGTGAGAGAAACCGTGATAAACGACGACGTATGTACCATTTGTACACAGATCAGCCAAATATGTGTCACTTCCTGGAGGAAATTAAGAAACTATCGGCTCGAGGAGACATGAACGGTATGTAACATTCATATCAAAAAGGCTTGAATTCAAAAATGGTAGGAGAATAACCTTGATCCATATTTTTATCTAGCAAGTGACCATTCACTTTTGATTGTCAGAACACAAAGTCATTGACGTCGTTACACAAGGCACAAAAAACATGTTCCTATGTAGGGCATGCGGTGCTTGTGAATCTGTAACAGGATAACTCAGAATCAAATCATTGGTGTTACGTTCACACAAGTCTTTTCTCTCGATGTCTTTTCACTCACTATTGCACGTAGAAGCAACAGGGAAGCCTCTATTGTGTGCTTGTAGTACGATGTCGTTGTGATATTTGCAAGAAAATTGATGTGCAGCAGGTGATCAGGCTTGTCGTCAATTTGATCATTTTCAGTTTCTTCACAACAGTCCCCAATTAAGTTCATGACATAAAAAGTCACAATGGCACTTTGTAATGTACGAGTCGAACAGATCGTTGTTCCGCATACCCTACGATTTAAGCATTCCGTTTGTTTTCGTACCAGCGAAAACCCGTATTATGCGCAGTTGGAAATCCATATAATTCGTAGTTGGAAAATCCGTATAAGTCGCACTTGGAAAATACGTATAATTCGCATTTGCCCGAAAACGGCTCCCATAAAGTATCACAATAAGCCCACAACATTGCACAAATGTACATCGGTACATTTCACAAATTTGAAAGAAATCGCTGAAAGAAGAACGTTATTGCAAAACTAGTGCATATCACATAACGTTTTGTACGAGTGAATGTATATGCGCTGTGTCGATCTGGTAAATAAATAATTTTCGCAAGGTCAATCTTAATATTTTAAAATAGCGTTAATTAAAGAAGCACTTTTCAAAAATATTTTTATAACTATAGCTGTATGAATAGCTGTAAATAAACCAAAACAACCGAACCATCAACATATTGTTCTATAGTCCAATTGTAAATTGAAGCGGAATTTATCTTTGAAAACAGATTAGCTAATACCACTATGAAAATGTATTAACACTCAATAAAAGTTAAGTCCAAAGGGAAGTCTTTCTGATGGTTCTATGAATAAAACATTAACCATAAGCAAATATGCGATAAGATTCGAGAAATCATACATTTACGCATGTTGATGCAATTAATTTCATTCATTTATGGCAATAAAGCGATTACGGCTAAGTGTCAAAAGGGCGGCATTTTATAGTTAAGATTGCGGAACAAGTAAAACCGTATTATAAGTGATCACTGTCTCTAGATATAACACTTTTGTGTTTCTCATTTGACAAAACTTACTTAAAACATGAAATGTATAGCAACCTGGCAGAAAGAAAAACTGTGATGAAGCAGTTGTATAGGTAACCGATAACCTAATCGACTATTTTAGGGCAAACACAGTCAGTTTAATACAGAAATACAACTACTGATATGCCACCCTGTTTGTATGTTGTTATGTCATTACGGGTATGATTTATATATCACATAACTACATTTTAAGGGTCCGGTGATTGGTGGAGGGGAAGAGGGGAAGAGGGGTGGGGAGCAGCACAACTGTGCGATGTGCATTCACCATCATGGATTAATGGACGAATAATGGACTACTCCTATTAAAATAAGCGATAGGCATTGCATATATATAAGAAAAGTAATTTGAAACCCTTCACAGGACTAAATAGTTTTTTGGAGTGCACACAACTATTGATTTTGACCATTTGAATGGAAAAATTTAAACAAAGCAATTTGAATCCTATCCATGTATGCCATTGACAGTTTTGAAAACAAACATTTTGTGTGGAAAAAACGTAACATTTACGATATAAAAAAACTATACATACTCGAGTTTTTGGTTAACGTATCATACACGAAGTATTCTTTTTTTATCGCGTCATTTTCCGCGAGGTTATTTTATATGAATAAAAACAACCAATTCAATAATTCAAACAATTCGATTATCACGTCATTTTCTAAATTGAAACAAATCTGCACATGAAAAGTCTCATTATGTCAATAGCTAACGGAGACCAATGACGTCTAACATCACACCTACTCAGCGAAATCTTTCCATTTCATAAAACTTAAGGCAAATAAATACAGAAAAATACTTTGATAAAAAATTGTGCGAATTGCATTTTGGTTGTGTTGCCCCGTTTTTTTTTTGTTGTTGGTTTTTTTTTTGGGGGGGGGGAGGTTTCGCATTGAGGCCCGTTTAACTTGTTACCGGGTTGACTTGCCTCTGATTAGTGTGGTGTTACTGTTACGACTGGAGCGAACCGAATCGGGAGTTAATACTTTGAATACGTTTTTTAGTTTACAAGCGAACTAATAATAAAAGAAAACATAACGGCACGCAAATCGCAAAATTATTAGTCTGTTTCGTAGTTTAACACAATCGCTATTCCACCAAAATTTTACAAAAATACAGAAATAAAATATACAATTTTCCTTCTAGAGGCAAAAAAAATCTTATTCCATATGAAGTGCGGCACCTAATAATGTATTCCCGACTAGAAGGCATTTGCATTGACAATTTTGCCACAACAGGGCCTCGCATATCTAATGATTTAATCACAGTGTTCCATTAGCGCCACTCGTTGTTTTCAACGTCGACCTCTGTATTACAATGACCAGAATGTGTAATATTGCTGAACGGATAATAGAGTTGATAATATATCTTACTAGAAAACATTTTATCTATTGCACAATTTCTGATTGGGATGAACATTTGTTCAAAGAGACATTGGAGCACGTTTATAGATATGGAAGTTATGACTTTGATCGTACAGATAGTATTACATCGTGAAATTTATAAATTTTCCTATGATAATTCCATCATTTTCTATAAATCTAAGATTTGCTTAAACAAGCCACTACTACTGACTTTAGACTTGTATATGATNTATATATATTATATTTTTTTAATTTGTGAAACATTATTTACAAAAATGTTCACAACAACCAATACGTTCAGTGTAATTAACTTTTGGTATATTTTCACTGAAATATATACTTCATTAAAGTGTGTTCTCAATATTCCTCGTAATTAAGACTTTGTATCTCAAAATTACGATTTAGTTTCTCATGAAAACAGCTTTGTATCTCATACTTATGACTGAATATCTCGTTATTTTGACTAAGTTTCTCGTTATTGCGGCTAACTATCTCGTTATTACTTAGTATCGCGTAAATACAAATTAGTTTTTCGTAGTTACGACTTATTTGTTCGTAATTACGACGTTTATATCACGTGATTACAACTTTTTATCTGTATGCCGTTATTATTTCTTTCATCGTCTAATTAAGACTTAGTGTCTAGAGTAATACGATTATCCGTAGGGGACTCTAGGTTTACCGTCTATCCGTAGAAACAACATTATACAAGTACCAGAAGATATGTTTTCGAATATAAATGTCTGTAAGGTTTGGTCTTTTAAAAGAATATACTTATTAAGCAGTTACACATTGTTAAAATGTGTTCCCTCAATAAATTAAGTATTCAATTTTATTCCGGTTACAACTCCCTGTACTTTGAATTAATCCATTCAAGGCGGTGACACAATGTTAAAACAGTTGCATGTGTTAGTGTTTTAGGTACATGTGAACTCATGTGAATCATTGTGTTTTCAAATTGTTTAATCGATGTGTCTTATTCGTTTTTTTGAATGGTATTGGCAGTTGGCCGCGTGTCTTTAAAAGACGTTTTAGATTTGTTGTTCTCTTGGTGTTTTATTATTTAATAATATGCTTTTAAAATATATTTNTTTTTTTTTTTTTTTTTTTTTTTTTTTTTTTTTTTAAATATTTCTCGGATTTCAATATGCGAATACAACGGCACTGAGAACACTGCCCGAGGCAGCTTCAATGATGCCGACTGCTGCAACACATGTTTCTGTCACGAAAATCTCATTGCAGCATGCATCCTAAAATTATGTCAGCTCGAATAAATTGCGACAAAGATTCATACTACACCGACATTTTTTTATTGTACTCAGCTATTGACTAGACTTGCGTGACCAAATATAGTCAACACACAAAGTATTTAACTTTATCAGAAGTACTTTGTAGACGAGTACAATTAATAAACCAAAAAGGTACATGCCATGTTTTTATGAACATGATAATAGACTTTCAGGTTATTCACATATTCTCAAGTTCGGTCATTTCAAAGAAACTAAAAAGAACGGATAATACAATGGTGCAAAATGAGTTTGAGTGACACGATGCATGTTTAGGGATCCATCATCATTAAATAAATCACACATCAACACACATCATAATGGTTAAATTATTACTCGTATCGTTACTTCGCGTTGCATTATTTGTCGACTAGAACTTGAATTGCCATAATTTATTAAATTACAGTCAAATCTGTATTTTACACAATTCACATTACATGCAAATATGTTTTAACTTATCTTGTTATAATTTTGAATTTGATTGTTTTGCTATATAATGAACGGTTCAGCAATCTTGACAGCAATATTTGATGGTACCTGTATTTTAAGCTCATTTGAGCACGAAGTGCTGATGGTTAGCTTTTATGATCACCCCATTTCCGACGTATGTCGTCGTTCTTTATGTGTCGTCAAATTTAAGCTTAATTTCTACACATTTTGCCAATCAATCTTAATGAAACTTTAATGTTTGTCTTGACAACATCCAGTCGAAGAATTTATATTGGTTACCTGTGTCCAAAAACTTTATGACAAGGTCAAATCTTAAAAAAACAAACAAAAGAACAATATTGTTACCACTCCCTCCAGAAGTCATATGTATGACTTAATCTCGTTGCAATTTGGTCGAAACGTTAACCTTGACAAAGTCAATGTCGAGTTGAACCTGGGTTATATGCGTCCAAAAGCTAAATCACCATATTAAATATGAGAAAAAGCGTTCTAATCACCTTAAAGACCACATTCATGACTCATTCGATTATTTAGTACAGTCGCTTTAATACTGCTTTATTTTGTTACTGGTGACGCCATCGTGTCTTCGCTCCTTAATACGTCATCGCTACGAAGAACTGACACTGTTTTAGCTACATGATAGGTACATGTACTCGAGTTTATATCGGTCAACTTTATTAATAATTATTTTTTCTCTGATGGTAGTTTCTTGATCAATTTATTTTTAAGCTTTGTTTTATTTATTTTGATTACTATACGCGTGTATATATCACGCAGCCCCCATTTTTTTTAATCATTGCTAGTATAACTTTCATTTCGATAAATTATCGCCTCAGTCTATACGGTTATTCTGTTTAGGTATAACAATCATTTTCATTTGCATTTTAGTATATTAGTCACATAAACAATCAAGTAGGTAATTTGGATCTTAAACACCCAATATTGCTGCTTCTTCCTGTAGGTGCGCGATGATGATCTGAAATATTAACTATATGATGCTATATTCTGAAATCTTTTTGTATAAAAAAGGGATGTAGTTGATGCGTGTTAGTAATTTCATTTCATCGTGCCTCAAAAAGTTGTAACTCTGTTGCTCTGGTCTCCTTCCTACCATTGAGTAATTAAATAGTAATTAAATTGAATGCGTTTTAATTCCCTTTTATTACTGTTTAATTTGAGTTGCAATGCTATGAGGTTAAATTTTATTTACACTTATATGTATCATGAATATTGCTGGGCCAAGTGTGAGGTTGAGCGCTCATTAACTGGTTTAAACCCCCAATGCTTAGCATTGACCGTTCCAAGGCGGTGACCCCAGCTTTATTCTACTATGTGTATATGTTGTTTCGTTTTGTGCCGTACTGTACCGTTTTGGCAATTGGTTCCTTGCCATAAATAAAGGACCACAGAGGTGTGTATGATAAAACTGCAATACTGCTGCAGCTTCTGGAGTTTCACTTCTTCATATGTTATATTACACCTTTGGATTGCATTAATGCACTTTTTGACCACAATATCTAAATGCTGTGGGTTTGAACCCTTATTAGGCCGTTCAAGCAGTTGGTGGCCTTTGAGGCGGTGGTTACTTCAGTTAATGACTTATGAATGATCATTTTGTGAACTGCTTAATTAAAAAAAATATAAAAACTGTTTGCATGAGCAAAACACGATAAATAAAAGATACATTGTATTAACATGGGATTTTTCTTTTCTGGCAGATAAAGATTGGGGTGATTCTAGAAAGGAGCCATCCAGTATTGCTGAAAGCGTCTCCTCTTCAAGCTTTCCTGGTTCCAAAATGAGCACCAAAGGCCAAAGCATCAGAGGTGGGTCTGATTATTGTAATAAATGAGGTCATAGACCAAAATAATGTGGCCTTATGAGCTGGCTTTGCAGACCTTCAAGGCATTTCTGGCCATTATTTCCTCCATGTTGTTGATTAATATATTTGTTACCTTTACTATAGACTATGGATACCTCTGTCTGTGTGTGTTCAGTTAAGTACATAGCATTCTACTGCATGTGTGTGTGCCTGGTACCTCACAGCGTTTTAACATTCCAATATGTCAATCCTTACCAATTTAAAGTTTTAAATTTTGGTGAATACCTCTATCTGTATGTACTGTGTTTC
>VMBQ01006615.1:0-24997 GCA_007657795.1 Dreissena rostriformis | reverse complement strand
CCGTCCAGCTGCTGGTTCCCAGATGAATGCCCGTCCAGCTGCTGGTTCCCAGATGAATGCCCGTCCAGCTGCTGGTACCCAGTTGAATGCCTGTCCAGCTGCTGGTTCCCAGTTGAATGCCCGTCCAGCTGCTGGTTCCCAGTTGAATGCCCGTCCAGCTGCTGGTTCCCAGATGAATGCCCCTCCAGCTGCTGGTTCCCAGATGAATGCCCGTCCAGCAATATCTGGTAAATTATGAATTATCATGTTGGCGGTCAAGTAGATGTAGTTCGGCCTGATAAACTCCCCCTCCCCACTGGTAACCTCTATTGCAGTATATTTACGACACAGCAAAAAGTAAAAAAAGCTCTGGGACAGCTGTAACAAAAAATAAACGTTTACCACTGAAAACATTGATTTTTATGAATACGTGCCTTCCCAAATTATATTTATAAAAGAAGTGTAGACCAAAAACATTTCAAACATTTTTAATAACAATTAATATCATTCTTTAATACAATTAATAGATCTACTTTGTATTAGTTAATTAAAACATACTTACAGACCACGCGTAGAACACCACGTTAGGTATTCACGTTAAAGGCTCTGAAGTGCATCTATTTTTAGATCTGGTAACTTTCGCGAATTTTTTAAGGTTTCGTGAAAAGTTTTCAAGATAAGTCTTCCGTAATTTTACTCTTTTCGTAAAAATGTATTATTTCAAAGGTTTCATGAAAAGTTATCTGTTTTCGAGAAAAGTGATTATTTTCGTGAAAACTTTCATTTATCTTTATGTGGTGGCAGTTTAGAGCACAAACAGGGAAAAATTCGTGTTAACATGATTTATTTTCTTTTCGTGAAAATGTATCTGTTATCGAGAATTTTTTTTCTCGCGAAATCCGCCATTATTTTCACGTTATTTCATCTGGTAAGTAGTGGCACAAATATGCTTCCATACAATGTGGTCTCCTTCCAACCATTGAGTAATTAAATAGTAATTAAATTGAATGCGTTTTAATTCCCTTTTATTACTGTTTAATTTGAGTTGCAATGCTATGATGTTAAATTTTATTTACACTTATATGTATCATGAATATTGCTGGGCCAAGTGTGAGGTTGAGCGATCTATAACCGGTTTAAACCCTCAATGCTTAGCATTGACCGTTCCAAGGCGCAGACCCCAGCTTTATTCTACTATGTGTATATGTTGTTTCGTTTTGTGCCGTACTGTACCGTTTTGGCAATTGGTTCCTTGCCATAAATAAAGGGCCACAAAGGTGTGTATGATAAAACTGCAATACTGCTGCAGCTTCTGGAATTTCACTTCTTAATATCATATTGAATAAGACTTTGTCATATTGTTTCTGTTGACAATATCTAGACTAATTTTGAATCAGGGTCATGTGCGAAAAGAGACTAGGTAACCAGGTCAAATCTAAGAAAAACGACTCTAAAGGCTACATTTAAAACTCAATCTTGACAATATCTAGGTTGAGTCTCAATCTGGGTCAAGTTCAACAAAACCTGAGGTCCCAATGTCTTAAAAACACTGTTGCTACTCTAAAAGCAACAATTATGTCTCCATATAGATTAAACTTGAATGGAATGTTTATCTTGAAAATTCTGAAACGAGTTTGAAGCTACGTTATGGATGTCTAAAAATAAGGTCACCAAGTCAAATCTTAAACACAATATTACCACTATTGAAAGCACTTTTATGAATCATTCTTAATAAAAACTTTATTTAGAACATTTATCTTGACAACATTTAGGCCGAGTTCGAATCTACGTCACGTATGTACCAAAACTAGGTCACCAGGTCTTATCTTAAAAAAATATTACAAATTAGAGGCCACATTTTGACTCACTTTTAATGAAACTTGGTCCGCATGTTTATCAAGGCAAAGTTTGAATCAGGGTCAATTGGGTCAAAAACTAAATTACCAGATCAAGTCTTCAGCAAATTGTGTACCATGAACTCCGAAGAGCGCTTTATGGCCATGATAGCCGTCTTGTTTTTTATTTTTTATTTCCTCAAGCCTCAGAATGTTGCAATTATCTTATGGGTCGAATGGTAATGTGAGTTTGAAGCGTCCGAAAATTGACACGAAATAAATTGGGTTGAACGATCAAGTTCTTAAGTTGTCCACTGAGGCTACGGCTTTTGGTGTCTGTTTCTTTGAATGAGAATGATATCATCATCTGAATAAACATCACAAGTAGTCATCAGAGTACAACGACCACTTTGGCCACACATGTCACTGCCATTATAGTATTTAGTTGTTGTGCAATTACCGGTATGTTTTAATAATGTGTGCATTTTGAATAATTAAATTGTTGGTTAATCATATCTGTATACCAAATATCAATCTTCGTCCAATAACCTATGTAGTGGTTAATATGATTAAAAAAAAAAGAATTTTAAAGAAATTTATTGAGCTTAAAAGTACAAGTCATTCATTTGATAAACAATATGATATTGTTCCACCTAGAGAAAATGAAATCTTTTAGGAGCGATGGTCTTTTCCGGCGGATTGTATTTAGTTAGAAACTGCTCACTGGTTGTTGCTGGATATCAAAGTTAGTATTAACTTGAGGGTGGAGCATGATGATGATGCTGATGGCGTCACATACACGAACACGATATCGGCTTGTCTATTTCTTGACAATCACCGCATAGACGATATCCGCTACGTCTATCTACATGTATCCGGCGTGATAATGCAAAACAATCGTACATATATAGAAAGGTCGACAATCACCCTAATGTCGACAAATGAGTGCAATACGTGAGCAATGAAGGAAATTCTTTCTTATATATAAATTACTGTAATCTAATTGTGCTATTGTATCGCAAAACACGAATATGAACAAAGAGCACGTTGACTGTATTAATAATCATAAGATAACCTCTTTTGTTCAATAGACAAACATACCAACACTTACAAAAGACTTAATCTAGTAATAACGCCTGAATACTCAACACAATCATAAATATCTGACAAAAACCTAAGTGCATTAACATTCCAATTCGAACATGGTCCATGGCGTTTATTATCCAAACGATGCCCTCAGGCATAAAAAAATCAGTACCAGAAAAAATGACTCATATGCTCTACGTAATTTACAAATTGAAAAAGAAGCGTAAGTGTTTCGACTCTAGGGGGTAAACTGACAATGGCGGAAATATTCGACTATACTAGAAACAAAACAATTGAATTAAAGGGTTGCCGATCGGCTTATGACAAGGAAATAGGGTATAATTTAATATCAATAGATTTCTTGTTAATTGGTATTAAACATATCAAATACATCTATGTAGGAGATAATTGGTAAAAAAAAATCTGAAGCTTTTATTTTTGTTTGTTTTCGTTTAGTATATATTGATTAAATACTTAATATAATTCTTCGCAAAACGGTGTAATCACTATTTGTATTTATACTTTTTATCGGATTTTTTTTTTTACGCTTAATTTAAAAAAAGATGAAACTTTAGCAATATAATGCAATGTTTAATGAATATGAAGATATTTGTCTTCAACATTTTACCACAAACTGTATGTGTTTTTTTTTATATAACATGTATGAATGTACCGGTTAAATAAATAACAAAAACTTGAAAAGGATCAACAGACAAGAGTCAAGAAGGTAGTCATTTACATAGATATATCATTGTGAACTGAAAGAGACAATTTCGATGTATGGCCAGACGGTAGTAACTTTTTATAAGACCAATTTTTCCGTCAAATTGACGTCACGTAAATGACGTAATTCAAAAATAAAATGGCGCGCATTCCATCGTTTTAACGGAAAATGTACTCGTAAACTCAGTTCAAGTTACATAGTGATTGACAAGAGAACAACATAATATTATCTAACATTCAACACATAAAACAATCAACATATTGCCCTCGGCTGCATCTCGCCCCAAATATTCCCTTAACTACAATTTAAGTAGTCCTTTGTGAATCAACCCAGTGTTTTAGAAGATTATCGACACATAGCTTAATGTGTTCCAGCAATTTTTGTAAATGTCAGCTTTCGTTGATAGCATCTCTTTATGTATATTCGGAGACATCAATGTTTTTCATCTTCTAAATATATCAAAACGATCACAAACAATTACTAATTGAAACCTCGAGGATACAATACTAGATAAATAGCGCGCTACACGAACTACTCGTATTACCTGATGGATAATTTGATTAAATTGGTCTTAGGCAAAGAGATAAGTGATACAAATTTACAGTCGCAGCCTACATTATTTCAACTTTTAACAAATGAACACATTTCCCTAACGTCGGTTTCATTTTAATCTTTCTAATTATAGCCGACACAATACCACATAAACCGTCCAGAACAGCGACCTGGCATGCTCCAAACGGGCAGGTACACAACCAGATCGATTTCATATTGGCGCCGCAATGGTTCAAGTCCAGCATTAACAAGGCGAACACAAGAAAGTTTTTGGGCGCAGACATCGGCAGTGACCATGACTTAGTGCTCACCACTAACAAGCTGAAGTTAAAGAGCAAGCGCATCACGAAGAACCCTCGCGTTTTTCAAGTACAGATGGAAAGTTTGACAACCTGAACATCTTAGACTGTGACATCGACACCATAACCAACAACATCAAGGATGTCATACTGTCATCGGCCAAGAACTGCTTGGGAAAGAGAGAAGGAAAAAGAAGCCATGGGTGACCACTGAAATCATGGACCTATGTGACAAAAGAAGAGAGCTGAGGCATGAGAAGTACACCAGCCTGGACTTTAGGGCAAATTACCAGAAAGCAAACAGGGAGGTAATGAATACGATGAAAGAGGTCACGGAGGAATGGATTGAGGAACAATGTACCATCATCGTCAAAAAGATGACCGCAGGCAGCAGTAAGAAGGCATACAGCACCCCCAAGACCCACACGAAAACAAGTCAGCCCATGGCCAGTGTTATATCAGAAGCTGACGGGACTCTCCTTACCGAGAGTGCCGCAATCCTAAACAGGTGGACTGAATACTACAGTGACCTCTACAACGTCCCGCTTTAACCAGGCCCCAGTCTCCTTCAGAACGATCCCAGACCAGAAGCAGACGACGGAATTCTGTCCATACTAAAGGCAGAGGTGGAGGAGTCAGTGCTTAGTCTTAAGGCAGGGAAATCTCCGGGACTGGACAACGTCCCTTCCGAGCTGATTAACACGGAGGACAGGCAACGACTGAAGCAATGACGACACTATGCAAAAAGACCTGGGAGGAGAAGAAGTGGCCCAAGGAGTTGATTCAGTCACTGGACATACTCCTACCGAAAAGGGACGATCTCAATTTTTGCGAGAATTACCGCATCATTAGCCTCATCAGTCATTCCAGCAATCGATTGCAAAGTAAGGCAGAGGAATTTATTACCGAAGAGCAGGCTGGATTCAAAGCTGGGCGGAGCACAGTGGAACAGATCGTCAACGGCAGAATCATCATTGAGAAACACCTGCAACACCAACGTGAGCTCTTCCACAACTTCATTGACCTTAATAAAGCTTTCGACCGCGCGTTGCATGATGGCCTTTTGACGAAGGGCTGGTGAAAGTCATTCAAGAACTCTTCGGAAACGCCAGACGCGCAGTACTTCTCAACGGACAGCTAGGAGACTTCTTCAGGACATCATTGGGCGTCCGTTTGGTATGTCTTCTCTCTCCCGTCCTGTTCAACCTTTTCATTGAGAAGATAATGCAGGAGACTCTCCATGACCACCACAACACTATCTCCATCGGTTGAAGACCCATCTCCATCTTGAGATTAGCTGATGACATTGACCTCATAGGTGGCACCAGCAGTGAACTTCAAGATCTCCCCAACAGACTCTATAAAAGAGCAGGAGCATACGGGGTGGATGTTAGCACGGAGAAGTCGAAGATCATGGTGAACAGTACGGCCAACACCAGTGCAGACATCACCCTGAACGGCGAGGAGTAATTGGTCGCAACCATGTACAGGGATGGTACCAGTACCGCTGAGGTCCGAATAAGAATTGCCATGGCGCGACCACAGTGATGGCCAGACTGAGCAGGTTGTGGACAAGCTGTTCCATCAGCTTCCCCACCAAGTACAGGCTCTACAAGTTCTTCGTAGTCTCCATCCTACTCTACGGCTGCGAGACCTGAACGCTTGCCGCGGACGCAGAGCGCACGATACATGCATTCGAACATAAATGTCTCCGAAAACTGATCCGAATCTCCTACACGGAACACAAGACCAACGAGTAGGTCCGGAACATGACTGCAACACTTGTTGGACCACAACAGCCCCTACTGGCGACCGTCTGGCTTGGTTCGGAAACGTCACCAGGCACGACTTTCTGTGCAAGAATGTTCTCCAGGGCACGCTAGAGGGAGGTAGACGTCGAAGCCGTTAAAGGAAAAGCTGGATGGACAATGTTAAAGAGTGGAAATTCCTTACCATGGATGAATAACTCTCAGCAGCACACAGCAGACCTGACTGGAGGAGGATTTCTGTATCGTCGTCCCTCATTTCCCCCCAACGGCCAAACCGGTCAAGGGATTGATGATGATGCTGATAGCCGACATGCAATTTTTAGCACAACTGTTCACGACATTGATGATTAAAACACTTTATGATTGATATGTGAGGTATTATTATTACCGTAATCAACTTCACAACTATGCCTTAATTTCTTGTGCACCATTTTTTTCCGTAAATTTAATAATAATATAACTTAAATAATTACCTGGTCTTAGGGTTTGCATAATTTGCCATGAATCGTGATGCGTTTTCCTGTTCTATAATGAACTGCGTCGAAACATAATACAGCGTAGATGTCAAGCTGATGTCGAGTTGATACTAATTTAGATCCATGATCATTTCATAGTCGGCGAGGAAAAGCCACCTCGATGACAAGTATTTGATATCATATTACTCATATAGGGAGGCCAAACAAAATCTACAAGAATATTTACCTGTCGTCCATGGTAAGTTCTGGTAAAATAGGTTTTCGATTTTTAATTCTTTCATTCCATTTTTCGTTCTTTCATTGAGTGGTATGTTTTGCAATATAACAATGTGAACAGAACGTAAAGTTGTGTAGCGTAACTAATATCATATCGGTCTATGACGCGTTAAAATTAAATTATAACCATTAAAAACGACCCCAAATGACGGCTGTGTTTGTTTCACAAATGACATCTATGACATGAAAGCAAATCTAGACGCGGTACAACGTAATGTGTATCTCTTATACTTTAAAGTTATTCTGAAATGTTTAAGATCATCAGCAAAGGGCCTTGATGACACATAAAAAGTGATAATCCTGGTTTGTAATATAATAGCATAATAACGAACTTGTGTGCATTCGCTCGCAGCTAATATTCCAATTGTTACTTAATGTACACTTTTTCCCTGTGCTATATTAACAATTCAAATATGCCTTACGTTTTGATTATTGTTTTTTAATTTGTGTGTACATATACAAATTTTAAATAATCAAAATTATGTTTTTCTTAAATGTACGCCACAATGACAAACACATTTAAATAATTTCTATAACATGTATTATGTATACCAAGCTCTTACAAGCATTCCCATGTGAAGATAACATTAAAAACCAATATCCATATACATAAATACACCAGATAAATAAACAAGATGAGAACGAGTTGTGACGTCCCTATTTGAGTGACCTTTCACAAATGAAAAACACGTTTGTCCCGTTATCATTCTCATTGAAAATGCAAACATGTTCTTGGCTTTCAAATTAACACAGAAATATATGTTCGTTGTGTAATGTGATAGTATGATGCATGGTGTTTTGTTGCATTGTGGTTTTCGTTTTTGTTTTGTGGAAGTGACATATAAACACATGCGTACTAAGAATAAAATGCTGGACTGGCTACAGCTTCATGATGTAGTACATGCCGCGGGTATGCTAAAATCAGAATTGCATGGACTTCGCCAAGCTTTTCAGATCATAGCCTACTTATGTTGTGGATGAAGGTGTACGGAAATAAACATTTAAATTAATCAATTCGAAAGAGTTCAAAAGGGCTTTAAGAAATAGGGTCCACGGATATAATGGTTATAGTTAACATATACAAGGTACTAAAGATAACTTCGCATACATCTTTTATTCAGAAAGTAATGTTAGCTCTGAATAAGGCCAGAGTGAGCTGCGAAAAAAATCAGACAGCGGATTAGTATTGAACGTTGTTGTCATTAGTTTGTGTTTACGTATCACGTGTACATTAATACTGTCGGTGTTATGAATATTGCTTTTTATTTAATAATATACTTCATAAAGTAAAACAAATGTATGCCGTATTTGGATTTAGACTTACGCCAGATTAAACGCAATTAAACTAGTGGCTTGTACCCAAATACATATGTTACCTCTACGCTAAGAACGTTTTGGCACTTTGTACGGAAAAGCTTTCTACGTTATACAAATGTACAAACCTATGTTTCATACTAAAGTACATCGGCTAAACTTAGACACGAAAGGCTGAGAGCAATAAATTTATAGTTACAACAACTAAACAGGAATCATTTGAGGCGATAATTAATTACTATGGTTTGCAATGACCTTCAAGGCGGTGACTACAATTTTACTCAGTTTTATATTTAGTGTTGAATGAACTGTATTTTAATGGGTGGTGCAGTCAATTGTTCATGTGTCTGATATAAAATACTTTAGGATGGAAACACTCCTTATAATGATAATAAATACTAGTGCTACATTGAAAGCTCCGTAAAAACGGATCCATATTGTAGTATTCGTTTAACCATCAGAGATATTTCGCTTGTGGACTAAACTTGTATTGACTGTTAATTCATCTTGCATACCTTCATATCACAACATAAAGATAGTATAATCGCAAATTATATTTGTGATGCACTTTTACTAGTTCGTTCTAGGTAAAACAAATGAATATTGTTAATAGTATGAAACAGCCGGCCTTTCAAAGAGCAGTAAACAGTTTTGGTTAATAATGGTAATTGTTTTATTCATAGAACCATTATATGTCGCCGAGAGGAAGTTTATATGATGCCCGCCTAGTGACTTGGAGGTCATGGGTTCGATCCCCACTCTGGGAGAGTTCTTTCGATCTCCCGCAAAGACACCAAGTACTGGTTATAAGTCCCAGGAAACGGACTCGAGAGCGTTTCAATAAGCCGAAGGCTGTCGATGTAATCGAGCTAAAATAAAAAGGTTTAAACTAACCATCAGAGAGATTTCTCTTGTGAAAAAAAGCTATTAGTATGAATAGTTAAATAAGATAATCGCCAATATTAATTCCGCTTCAGTTTACATTCGGAATAGGGAACAGTCGGTTGATGTTTCGGTTGTTATGTTTATTTACATGGGTTGTACAGCTTGGTTGGTTGGGTTAACAAATAGTGTTGAACAACCGTTTGTTAATTAACGCTATTTTTATATTTTTTAAATTAAGATTAACATCTTGATGATAATTCGTATAGCAGTTTGACACACACCGCATAGACCGTCACCTCTTGGCAAGCGTTCCAAAACGATGTGTAATAAGCAGTAAGTTGGCAATTACCTTATTTGAGCGGGTTCCTGCAAATTAATGAAATGGACAAATACACAATTATGCAATTTTGTGCGCTTGTTGTGCTACTTTATGGGATGCGTTTTCAGGCAACTGCAAATTATACGGATTATGCGGATTTTCCAACTGCGAGTGATACGGATTATACAGACTTTCCAACTGCGAATGATAAGGACTATACGGATTTTCCAACTGCGAATGATTTTCCTTGGTACGGACATACGGAATGCTCGAATCGTAGGGTATGCAGACAAAAAGATCAGTTACCCCTCTACTTTCCAAACTGCCATTGTGATTTCTTATGTCATGAGCTTGGGGACTGCTGTGATCAATATCAAATCGAGGACAGGTCTTATCGCCTGCCTTATGCACACCAATTTTCTTGCGAACACTTCAACGACATCAAACTACAGAGCGAAGGAAGAGGATTTTCCGTTGCTTCTAGGTGTAAGAGTGAGTGGGCAAACATCGACATTAAAGATCTATGCGAACGTAACACCAAAACTTTGGTTCTAATGAATCCAGTAACAGATTTAAAAGCACCGCACGTCATATATAGGAACATGTTTTGTGCCTTTTGTAACGACGTCAGTAACTTTGTGTTCTGGGAAACACATGTGGGTTGTTACCTTAGCACAGAACTTGAGGGTCCAGATTACCGGGGTGAGGATTCCTTTTGCGATATTGAATTCAAGCCTCCTGATATGAGTGTTACATATCGTTCATGTCTCCTCAAGCCGCCAGTTTCTCAATGTCCTCAAGGAAGTGATCCACATCTGGCTGATCTTTGTTCAAAAAGCAGCAGCTTCCTTGTTTATAACGGACACATTCTATCAACCTATCGTAATGAATTTTGTGCATTATGTAATAATATAACCGACGAAAACATTGTTTGTTGGCCTACATCAAGATCTGTAAGTTTCAAATTTTACACTAACTACTTAAAATTTGATTTGAATAGAATTCTTAGGGATAAAACAGTACCAACCAAACATTTAAAACGTACATGCAAAAACAATGAGGCATACGATGTCATGGTTGGAAAATGCAGATTCATTACATGTCCTTCATGGTATGTTTTGAATAAGGGCCATTGTGTACCACTGAATGGCATCGGTGATAATATTACTGAAAGTAAATGTGCATATGTTAAATTGGAAACTTATGAATACACTGTTTTAGGTTCAAATGATTCGTGGATATTTATGCGCATAACAGGCCAATTAGTGAATGACTCAAATATTTTTAGAAATGGTAAGGATTTATTTAGTTGCCTGGATACGAGTTTATACTTTTTTGATAATTCTAAATCCCAAACGGGGGATTTTCCAAATGCGAATGATACGGATTATACGGATTTTCTAACTGCGAATGATACGGATCATATGAATTTTCCAACTGCGAATGATTTTCCGTGGTACGGGCATTCGGAATGCTTGAATCGTAGGGTATGCGGAAACAAAGATCAGTTACCCCTCTACTTTCCAAACTGCCACTGTGATTTCTTATGTCATGAGCTTGGTGACTGCTGTGAAAAAAACTATCAATTTAAAATCGAGGACGGGTCTAATCGGATGCCAAATGCACACCAATTTTCTTGCGAACATTTCAACGACAAAACACTTCAGTTCGAAGGAAGAGGATATCCCGTTGCTTCTATGTGTAAGAGTGAGTGGGCAAACATCGACATTAAAAATCTATGTGAACGTAACACCAATGCTTTGGTTCTGATGAATCCAGTAACAGATTTAAAAGCACCGCACGACATATATAGGAACATGTATTGTGCCTTGTGTAACGACGTCGGAGACTTTGTGTTCTGGAAAACACATGTGGGTTGTTACCTTCGCACAGAACTTGAGGGTCCAGATTACCGGGATGGGGAGTCCTTTTGCGATATTGAATTCAAGCCTCCTGATATGAGTGTTACATATCGTTCATGTCTCCTCAAGCCGCCAGTTTCTCAATGTCCTCAAGGAAGTGATCCACATCTGGCTGATCTTTGTTCAAAAAGCAGCAGCTTCCTTGTTTATAACGGACACATTCTATCAACCTATCGTAATGAATTTTGTGCATTATGTAATAATATAACCGACGAAAACATTGTTTGTTCGCCTACATCAAGATCCATAATTTTCGATTATTACACTAATTACTTGTTCTTTAGTTTAAATAGAATTCTTAGTTATAAAACAGTGCTAACCGAACATTTAAAGCGTACATGCAAAGAGAACGAGAAATACGATGTCATGATTGGACAATGCAGATTACTAACATCAGGAACGATTGGTGCTGAACCCTACAATTTACGCAAGCTCGTAGATTTACATAATGATATTAGACATGAAACAGTTCTAACCGTACATTTAAAACGTGAATGTAAAGAAAACGAGACATACGATATCATGGTTGGACAATGCAGATTGATAACATGTCCTCCACGGTATGTTTTGAATCAGCGCCATTGTGTGCCACTTAATAGTATCGATAATAATATTACTGAAAGTAAATGTGCATATGTTAAATTGGAATCTTATGAATACGAATTTTTAAATGCTTTAAATTATTCGTCGATGTTTATGCTCTTAACAGGCCAATTAGTGAATGACTCAAATACTTTTAGAAATGGTACGGATTTATTTAGTTGCCTGGATACGAGTTTAGACTTTTGGGGTAACTCAAAATCCCAAACGGAGGTTATAATTTGGCATGCTCTGCAAAGTAAAATTTCATTTATTTGCCTTATCGTTTCACTTTCTTTCTTGTTTCTTACAATGTTGACATATGTTTCATTTAAACAGCTTTTAACTCTTCAGGGTAAACTTCAGTTCTGTTTAATGCTTTCTCTGTGTTTAGCAGAGCTGAGTTTTATTGTCGCTCCATACATGGAATCTGTTCCTCTCGTGTGCATATGTTTGGCAGTCTGCACACACATTTTCTTTTTAACTACGTTCTGCTGGACAAATATCATTAGTTTTGATATCTGAAGATCATTTGCAAATCAGTTTGTGGTAATATCTCGTCGCACCAATACTATGAAACGTTTTGTCATGTACAGTTTGTACGCCTGGTTTTTCCCGTTGATTGTTGTTTGCGTCTCAATAGTAATATATTTAGGTTATTTAAAATTCGTCCCTGACAATATTAAGCCTCGATATGGAAAAGGCAGCTGTTGGTTGAATTCCAGTCTGGGTTTATTAATGTTCTTTATGGGGCCGTTAGGGTTGATTAAATCGTTTGATATATTTGCCTTCGTTATGACGACCATTAATATAATTCGTACGCGCAGACAAATTAAAAATAAAGACAGCACAAAAAGTATGTGTTACTTTGTGGTCCATTGTAAACTGTCAATAGTCATGGGCCTAACATGGGTATTCGCAATAATTGCGAACATCAGCAATGACACAGTTTTGTGGTATGTATTTGTTATAACCAATACCTTACAAGGTCTGTTCATATCGCTCACGTACTTGACATCCAATAAAATATTTGGTTTACTTAAGATCAAAATACAATCCACAGTTTCGTTCATTTTTTCTTGAAGAGGTTCTCGAGCAACAGAAGTGTACTCCGTATCTGGAGAAACACAAACACATACATAAAACATATCATGGCATTTAATTAGGGAGAGATAAGAACAATATCAAACAGCATGTATTCGAAAACTAGATATGTGTTTAATCAGTGAAATATTGATCGTTATTAGTTATATCAAGTGTACAAAGCATCTCAGCAAAACTCCCTATCGAGAGACAAACACACAAATAAATAAAATATAACACGAAACCTTATATGGGATATTTGTTCAACCTGTTATACGGATACATTTGCCCACTAGATATGTGTTAAAAAGTAAAATGTTGACAGTAAGGTTACATATATTTTCCAAAGATAAGTACGAGTGTTAATATATTATTAAAATGGAAATTAATATATTGTGCAGACATTAAGTCCATATCGTCACAAATCAGTCATTTGATCAAAATGTGAATATGAAGTAATTGACATAATTTACTTGTTGATTACTTTCTGAATATAACAATGTAAATATCCTACCAAAGACGAGATTCTGCTATAAAAATAGATTCATTAAAGATTACGCGTGCCTACTCTTTGGAAAAATGCAGCAGTACATTATAAATGTTATAATTTATAAGAAATGGTATTTCTGCGATTATATCTGAAATCGTTAATCTGCAAACGAATGTCTATATTCGGAAAACCATAACGGCATTCTGGTTCATGCATTCTACATTCTTGTAGAGCCAATATAGTCATAGCCTACAAAAGGTCAACAGTATCCCTTTTCCATAGGCTAGTTGCTTATCAACGTTAGCGTAATACTATTGGTGTTGATACCATCGAAAGAACTACGCGTGTATACGCGTGTATTGCATAAATGACTTTTTGCGGAACATACCGTTGACACTTTTCAATAGAGTTATTAGGTAATGCGTTTATCAAACCAAACTTAAATTTACGACGACACACATGTCTTATTTATTTTATTTTTGTGTTTCTCTTTGTATAACTGTTAGCGTTAGATATTGTGAAATATATCTTGTTAAATTGTTAACTTCTTTTTTTCCCCCTTTTTAACCAATACATATACAATGAACCATTTATCTTAAAAAATATTCATACGCACATTTTAATGAAATAATTTGGGTGATGCGTTAAAGATTCATCTGAAATCTGCAAACAAATTTTACCTGTGTGCTCTTCGCAAAAAGTAAGAAGTGATTGTTCACGAAGAAACTATATGGAATACTTGGTAACACTGGTCTTTTTAAAACTGATATCGTGCATATTTTTCTACAAACGCATGCCAATATTTGCAAGTAAAATGCAGCATTGTTCAATTATGTATTTTAAATTATTTGGTAATCTTAGCATACAATACGTAAGATGTATATTTCACATTTTACCGCTTTGGGCAAGTTGCTTCCAAATATACGTTAAAGTAATAATATTGATACTGTCGATATATTTGAAAAAAAAAGTTAACATAAAACGCATACATGGCTACGAAAGACACCGTTGACACTTTGCACTAAATTTATGAGATATATTGCGCTTTGGTCTAACCACCACCTGTTAAACACTTATTATTGTACATCTGGAAGCGCGACATACAGTACAATATTTAATCTCTAGATCAAGTAAATGTATTTGCGTACAAGTTGGGCTTTGGTAGTTAGTTTTTTTCTATACTTATTGAAGAACATTTTTGAGATGTGATTTTCATGGAATTTCTCTAAATATCTTGAAATATGTAAACAGAAAACAAATCAAACTGAATCGATTATTTTGATATATATTGCATTGTCACATCAAAACCTTTATTAAATATTTATTCGCTTACTAAAATACACAACATCCTTAGTGCAGTTGTTTTAAATGGTTACCAAATGGGAACATAATAGTATTTTTAAAAACTATCATTTCGACCTTATTTTCTGATATACGTGTATTTGTTTTCATACATATTCATTCAACGTTAAGATAAAGCGAACATTTAATAAAATCGTGTTAAACTGTTTAAATATTGCTCATATTTATCAACGCTAAGTTTATACTCTTTTTATGTAATGTATTGTGGCATCTTTCTCAGATTCATTACGATGCTATGTAATGTGTACTTTATGATGCTGAGTTCTGAACAAGAAGAGGCTCATCTGATACTTGTATTTTATCCATTTCATCGTACTTCATAAGATTGCAATTGTTTTGTTCAGATGAATATTGAACGAATGAGTTATTTAATTGAATTGTTTATCTCCTGTTTTGATGTTTCCATTTTAATTTTGATGTTATTTTGTTAATGTTTATTGACACACTTGTGCTTTGTGATTTTTTTGTATGAATGTGTTTTTTAAGTTCTGTGCTGTATTTCATAGGCAATTCGTCGCTTTCTTATTTAATGAAGCACTAGAGGAAGGTAACAGAATTAGATGTTTCTGGATCTTTATAATTCCTATGTGTTGTATTTATTTTAAAGGCCACCCATATGGCTTTAGTTTTAGCATAATTTGGATTCATATGTTAACATATTGTTTGTTATTGTGGTGGAAATAAACTCTTTAAAATAAACCCAATTTGCATTTATTAGCGAGTGTTGTCATCCGGAAGAGAACATATAATAATATGTTTTAAATAACATGTGAGTATTTTATAACGCAAAATTATCACGCTCAGCCCTTTTACAATTTTAAGAAATGTGGACAGGAATGAAATAAAAATCAAATATATTAATATTTCCTATGTAGATTGTCGTTTTTTCTAACTATCATGCACTTGAAGATAGGGAATAAATGTATCATTGATATCGTTCAAAAATGTTTGTAATCGAATCTATTTAGTTCCATCTGTGTAGCTTCGATTACAGAAAACTTCACACATCCAGGTATTTTATAAAAATATGCGTTCGAAGTTTTTCTCATAATGGTCATCATAGATAACGTATCATTTCGATTTATGGTAGCATTATACAACAAGAAGTTTATTTTATTCAATATTCTCATTTATTTCATTCTTAATTAAAAAAAAAAAAAAACATTGTAAACCCTTATCTCCTTAATAACGTGAAGGTCGAATGCATCCTCCTCCGCACCGTGCAAAACAAAAAGATTACGTGTTGCAAAGGATTTTCGTATTTTTGAAAACAAAATCCTTAAATTAATTTACTAATCAAACTATAATAGTTGAACAAGTTTTAAATAATTATAATAACAAGGAATAATATAAAACAAAAATCAAATGCTGCTATTGGGGTTTGAATGTGGGACCCCTAGAAGCAAAGCTAACGCTTAAGTTTTTTAGAGATTTTTAATTTGAATTGTAATCTACACGCCATTTCAGGGTTTAGCTCTGTTATTGATACAAATGGTTACAAACGTTTTATTTTTCTTCCGATTCAGATGGATGATTTTCAATAATCAAACATATATATTCAAAGTCATTAGTGTCATTTCGCTTCTTTGAATAAAATGCAAACATTATTTTTTTGAATCCGTTGTCCATATTTTGACCACTGTCATTTTTTAAAACTGTAAAAAAGGTCATTTAACTCATAACAATAAATATACACTTTTAACGAAGTCATTGAAACACAGCATTCTACATAGAAACAACGATACACTATTTTTTTTATATGTCGTTTCATATAAATGACAATCTACGTCGGCTTTACAGTAAAAAAAAACTTTACTGTGTTATGATAATTGCGCATAATAAAAGGCTAAATTTGCGTTATTGTTATTTGAAAAACTTTGCTAACAAATTCTCCATAAGTCGGCATCTTGTTTATAGCGACAGTTATTACCTAAATTGACATCTAAATTGAAGCCAATGATATGGTTTGGAAAAACAGCTGTTTTTTATTCCAAAGAAACAATGACAAAAATATAAATATTAAATACTCATATATTGGTTTAACATATTTATATAGCAAGTTGATGTGTTGATTTATATTTATATAGCAAGTTGATGTGTTGATTTAACATTTTTATATAGCAAGTTGATATGTTGATTTAACATATAAATATAGCAAGTTGATGGGTTGATTAAACATATTTATAGAGCAAGTTGATGTGTTGATTTAACATATCAATATAGCAAGTTGATGGGTTGATTTAACATATTTATAGAGCAAGTTGATGTGTTGATTTAAAATATCTATACAGCAAGTTGATGTGTTGATTTAGCATATTTATAAAGCAAGTTGATGTGTTGATTTAACATATAAATATAGCAAGTTGATGTGTTGATTTAACATATAAATAAAGCAAGTTGATGGGTTGATTGAACATATTTATATAGCAAGTTGATGTGTTGATTTAAAATATTTACACAGCAAGTTGATGTGTTGATTTAGCATATTTATATAGCAAGTTTATGTGTTGATTTAACATATTTATATAGCTAGTTGATTTGTAATGAGTTCTACGCGAATGTTCTGTTTTGAATGCTGTTCTCGAAATAACAATTATTTATTTTAACTAGTTCCATTTCAAATCTTGCATAGTCTTATTTTTCCAAGAACTGTCATTGTTGGGGTCAAAAAATTGTAAAGTGTAATCATTACTTATAATAAAAATATGTTTGAAAAATGTACCGGTACCAGGGTTGTGGTATTTCTTAACATGTGAAAGAGAATGTTATTGTTTTACAGCATTGCGACCTGTCTTAATTTGTCGGAGCGCTCTATCTCGCTATACTGCGTTACAAATAGTGTACGTAATTTCATAAATAACAAGAAATTTACTAAAAACTGAACTTTGGTTGTAGTGAATCAAAAATACACATGCCTATTATAGTCTCCATTATGTTGTGTTGTTTTTATATACATCGTACAATCAATTATTGTAAAGTACATCGGTAACTGACATTTAATTGATAACTTATTCTCATGCAATATTAAGATTTAAGACTAGTTCACTATATTTGCACTATGTTTTAGAAATGTTAACGTTTTCCCTAGCCAGGATACCTTAAATATGTTAAATATGTTCTAAATATTACATGAAGCCTTGTGAGCTTGTTGATTCTGCTAATTTATAAAATTACTCTAACGTAATTTACTCATTGTGGTTGGTACGTAAACTAATTGTATGTAATTTATGCGTGCGTTGATAACGTTTTGCGCAAACTACATTGTAAAGAGTACACTATAATAATTACATACAATTTTACTTGTACTTATAGAAGGCTTGGTGTCGTAAATGCCAATGACCTTCTGAATGTTAATATAATATCACGCGTTGTAAATGGAAACGGGTTGCTAAATGTCAATATCCCGCTTCGCAAAAGGCAGTGTCTTGCTAAATAGCAAAATACTGTCGTGCGTCGTAAATGCCATTGGCTAGCTCGCCACTCTGACAAAGAACATCAATTTACTTTTAAAATCTCCACCGTGTCACAACTAACAAAGGTCCTCACGTTTCAGATGGTTTGTGATTGTATGTTTCTGTCCATCTGTGGATTAATCTTCGCTGAATCGCACTACAAACAAATGCCCAATTTTTAAACGAATGTGTTATATGTTGCAAAGCCATATAAAACCTGCTCACCCTGTATAATTCTGAGTGTATTTTCCGGTCCTGAGCGCCTCCTTGCAAGAGGCAGTGGCGCCGTGATAAGCCGCCGTGTATTGCGAAGTACAAAAAGGGATATACTATAACCACTTTGTACATTCGTGTGCATTCTGTCGGCGTAAAACAGTTTGACAATTAATTTCATAAATTCAAGGTCAGATATACTCTTTAATGGAAATTAACACGCATCCTTTTCATACCAAGCAATCGTTAATCTAAATAAAATTTAAAATGTTGAGGTTGATTTGGAGTATCTATTTTATGAACTTATGATTAAGAATAAACGGTATTTTAAGGCATATTGCTTTCAGTAAAATAACTTTCCCACTTGATCGAGTAAACTCAATTAGATATTTTACTAAGCATCACTCTTTTGATCAATATGCAGTTAGGTCGTAAAAAAAGTTCTCTCATTTCTGGTTAGGCATAAAAATGTATATTGGACACAAATGCTATTGATTATTTTTAACTGAAACTGTAAGTTCAAGGCATAACTAAAGTAATAACCTCGTGTTTCAGTTAGAATTAATGCAGTTATCCGCCTTTTCTCTAAATTTCATTTTCACCGCACATCTTTTTGGCCAGATAATTTCAAAAGATCGGGTTTTGTTTTACTCTATTTCAATCAACACACAATATTAATATAATATTAATATAAATAACACAAACATGCTAATTAAAATATGCAGATATTGCGGCGTTGAATTGATTGAAATGCTAATGGCCCATTATAGCTGAATCCGGATTCCTATAATTTCTGCTAAATTCAATCATTTTCGATGTATTTACTATTAAGTTTGCGATAGTGTTTGTTAAATCTGATCATATTCACTAAATAAACTTTAAAATGGAAGAAAACATAAAGAAACACGTTTCTTTTATACCTAATGATAAAATATGACATTTCTGCAGTGAAATAACAGCAGTGAAAATAAACAAATTGTTATTTTCACCGGTGATCACTCATGATCATAGAAAAATAATAGTTTCACTCGTGACTGCGCCACTCGTGAAAATATCTTTTCTATGATCACTCGTGAAATAACAAAGATCTTACACTGACATGAACAAATATCCTCTAATTATCCAACCTACATACCTCTTTGTGATGCTAGAGGAAACACATTACTTGTTAGTTTGGGCCTTAATTAGCAACTGTTGATATACTCACAGATGAATGCTAGTTTGACCATTAAACCAAGCGTGCATTCTAAAAACATGCCATCCATGATAAATCAAACTAAAGTATGGGTATATTACAAAACAAATGAAGCAAGTAAATACGAAGATGTGTGTTTTGATGTCAATATAAGGAAAGCTATAATGTTTTATGCTGGATTCTACATATTCGTTTAAAATGTTCATATTTCTTCCAGACGATAACTTCAAATGAAAGCACAGTGAACCATCAGTAACAATACATTTGCTGCTGGTCAAAATGAATTTTGAAGACATTTAGGACAGCGTAAGGTAGCGTCGTTAGTTGACATGCATATTCTATTTTCATTGAATTTGAAGAAATATAGGGCAACGTTGGAAGCTTCTTAAAGTGACATACGTTTTCTTTTTCATAGAAATTGAATATTATATTAATTTCTTTGTGAACTTAAATTTATCCGACGAGTTGAAGAAAGGTTCACACGGCGAAGCTTGCCGATTCGTGCAAGCCTTTCGGAGTGCTGGACTGGCGCATTGCTCGACTGCAAATCCGGCGATTGTGAATTCGAATCCGAGTCATGGCACATGATTTATGAAGAGGTAAAGAGCGAAATTATTGAAAAAAAAATCATTGAAACCGGCATGCCAAAATGTTTTCTAGTTTTCCTTATTATTGTTGCTGTGTTAGCTCTCAGGGCGCTGAATTTGACATCAAAACCGCCATAAATGTATGGGCCATCCATCTGTGTTAAAAATCGAAATCCCTTTTAAACCGGTACTTAAATATCCATGGTTTTATGTATACAGTCTAACCTGTCAATAAATACCACTCAAGGGATTTGGTCGTTGTGGTCTTTGTTCACAGGTGGTCTTTATTCGCAGGGTCGATTGAAACTGTAATAAAATTAGTATGAATGTGTATAACATATGAGTTTCAGCGTGTTATCATGTAGTAGTTCTAAAATCTTATTAACTGAACAGTGTTACCTAATAATACGTTGCGTTTGTGAATTTAATCTTAAGTCAAACACTGAGCATCTCAAATAACAACTGCTTATATAAAATACTACCAATAGTATTGCATTATTTCAATTACTTTTCCTCAGAAAATGTATCAGGCGGTACATGATATGTATTATAATGTCTAATGAAACAGCATCCAGGCAGATATAACTGGCGTGGTAAAAAAAAAGAATGCATACTCTACAAAACATACCATTCACTGTTCTTGCCGAACATGTATCTATACGTTCTTACGTACTTTTTACGACCAAAGTAGATATGCTTATTTGAAATAAAAAGAAATTATTAAACAGCAGAATTATTATCAATATTTATATCAAATAACAACAACACACGAAAAGATATAACTCATCTTCATTTATTGCTATCAATACATCTCACTGTTCGACTCCTTATAAATATTAAGAGTCCGGGAAATAACATAACTGATCACTGTGCTTTGATTGAATTATATTAACGAAAAATGATTATCCATATATATTACTTCGACATTTTGTTGTCTTTTTTAAGTAATGTAATATTTCCATTCCATCTTAAAAGGGAAAGACCAAGTGTCGACCAGGACGTGGTGGTATTTTCCTAATAATTAGCCGAAGCAACTTTATCCTGTATCCACTCTGAACAAATGTGATGACATTTTAACAATGTGATGCCCTTTCGCAGGCATTTGTGTTTTGGTGCCGCCAAATTGCCAAATTTTTCACAGAATGGCAGAATGATATCATTACAAAAATGTCATTTATTTGAGAATAATAGTGTATACATTACATTACAAAATGCAAAATAACACTCCTTACTAAGAAGCATTTAAAAAAAATCACGGTGGGCTTATGCAAATGACTCCTGGAAGCTAAAATTATACATGGAAGCTGATGACACATGCTCATGGAAGCTAACACAAAAGCATAGTGAAACGTTGACAAGAGGGTTTATTTAAAATAATATTATTTAAACAAAGAACGGGATTTATCTTTTAGTCTACAGAGCATTTAAACTCTGTTTTAACATTTTAAGATAGAAGTTTAAACACAACAATTACTAATTATAAAGAAATAGGAAATACAATATGTTCTTCCATTAAATTTAGGCTGTGTCCCTCGTATAGTTTAGTTGGTTTATTCGCATAACCTTGTTTTAATGCATTATACATTTTATTGTTAAAAATATTATCCTGAAAGACTGCGTTAGAAGAACAATAAAAACACCTGCAAAACAATTGCTTTGTATTTCTTGTTTTAAGGATACACCATCGTTTTCAATAGGTACATGCTACCCCGGAAGTTGTGGAACGAGTGTCCTTGAAGCTAAGTGTTAAAGCAGATACTAATTCGATATTAAATGAATTTAAATACAAGTATAATGGGTAGATAGCTGTGTTTAACTCAAACATCGACTATCAGAACAGCGGATATTTTTCAGTTATCGTAAGGGTAATACTAAGAATATATCACTAAATGTAAACAGTTTCAATAATATCGACCGCTTCTTGCAGGTATTATTTTCGCATAAATACGATTTAGTTTAAAGGGATTAAGCTGTGAAACAAGAAACGGGGTGTGTTGCAATAACAATTGTAATCGTTTCAGTGTCATCTCCTCGCGCTTAAGGGCAAGCCAGTTTTAACTTACAAAATACATTAACTGACGAAGATGTTAAATTTCGATTAATATCCTTTATGCCTGGCATTTTGTTGGAACCCTCGAATAAACTTGTTTTTGGGTAGGCAAGTGGCCCTGTCAGAACGAACCGCGTGTGATAATAATAACAACAACTTTCATTTTGATAATAATCATCATAATTATCATCATCGACATTACAACATTTTTATTATTATCATCATCATCATCATCATTATCATCATCATCATCATCAGCAGCAGCATCATCATCATCATCATCATCATCTTCATCATCATCATCATCATCATCATCATCATCATCATCATCATCATCATCATCATCATCATCTTCATCATCATTATAATTATTATTATTGTTATTATTATTCCACATTAACAAAAAAAGAAAATGTAAGATTCCTTAAAAAATACCGTAAGTTAAATACGGAACCCCTAATGGGCGAAATCACACCCAGAAAAACGCTAACCCGCACATTTACCGTCCCAAATACCGGCTCTCCGTAACTGCCATCACTAAATACCATCTCCTTTAGGTCCTGATGGTTAGAAATCATTATTAAAAATTTCGAACTTTTACCTTAAAATGAAAATGCCTTCTTATCCTTGTTTTTTTAAGTATTGACTCTTATTTAGCAACCGTCATCATTTGCTTAAAATATGGAGTGGGCGTATGTCCGGGTGGGGCCGACACCCCTATTGTGCACTTCTTTGGAGAATGCTTCGAAGTGATTGTATCAGCTAATCAGCAATTTTTTGTCTTCACAAACAAGCGATTATAAAAGCGTTGTTAAAGGCCGCGTTTAACCCTTCTTTACTTTACCCCCCNCCCCTTCCCGCCGAAAAGAAAATGTAGCGGACACTTCTTAGCAGATAATCAATACACTGCAGCAGAGCAAAATTGCAATTACTGATTTCTAAGTCAGCTATATACCAATACACTTGAGCGGAAGACTCCCTAGAAAGCTCAGATATTCCTTAGACTAGGCCTTTAAGAGTCGGCGTTGCTTGGTAATATGGAATAGGTGCTTCAAAATGCGTTATAAAAAATTTTGATCATGGTCTTTATCGCTGAAAAATAAGTTGTGGCCATGACCGCTTCGCCCACGACGGCCGTGTACAGACATTTTTAAAGGGACTTGTTGACAGATTTTTGCCTGTTTTGAAGTGTGTCATTAAATACTTCAAATTGATAAATGTAAACATCGGAACTAAAGAGCTGCAGTGAAAAACAAAAATAAAATTCAAGTAAGAAAGAAAAAAAGTAATCCACACCTGGGCTCGAACCATTGACCTTTGGAGTAAAAGTCAACAATCCTCGTAATGTAACAGAATAACAGAACTTTCCAAATTATTAAATCGTTTCGCGTTTGTAACGCTTTATAATTTTCATGTTTTTAAATCCTCATAAGATGCATATAATGGATATTCTAGAGCAGGGTAAATGTTCAGTATTACTGTTTCCTTGCAAAAAAACATAACTTTTGTTTTCAATTTTGTCAATTTATCAAAACGTGAACAGGTCCCTTCAATATTAGGAACGGTCTAATGTCGCGATAATTAGTTTCGCCGTAAAATATGGTTATAAGCTCAGTTCGTGAGCCCAAAGCCATCTGCTCGTTGCACAGCATATAAACGATTTTAAGTTATACCGGATGATACGAGTGCGATTGTAGTTAATGTATATGTTAACACAGGCTGACGCATGTTTTAATTAAGGATAGTTACTAAACAATGGTTTAATATATAATGACACATTCAAACAATAAATCTCTGCAATCAACTGTCATTTACTGAAAAATGAAGCCCGATCGGGTATAGACAAATGTTTTTAATAAATATATAGCTTTCATATAGTCAACTTATTTAAATATAGGACACTCTGGTGTCTTAACTTTACACGTGCACAGTTTAATTGTACAAATATATCTTATCTTCGATATTTAGACAGAAGGAAAATACAAAATTAGAGCATATAAATTATTCTGATGTATACTTGATCGAAAAATGAAATATTTTAGTTTCACCGCAAAAAAATGCAAGCTTCATTTGCAAGGATACCCACGTATAAACATATGCATATGCCATAACAATGCTCCAATAGACCTATCCCGGAATTCGCTCGAATTTAGAAAAACCCACTAATCACCCCGGTACAAACAACGCTGGTCCATTTGATCAAATAATGATAGCTGGAATTAAATAATAACGGTTGATAGGTGTGTGATTTTTAAAGGATTATAAATGGGTCAGCTTTATTTGTACTAGCAGATTAGCGGGTTTTTCCAAAAGGTAGCTTTTCCTGGATGCATATACCGAGAAGTTTAGATGCTGCTTAAATTTATCAAACATAACGTATTTATAAACAAATATCATACGCTGCTTACAACAATGAATAACATGCAGTTAATCATTTGTTAACGAAATCAATCTGGCCCGAAATAGTTCCCATTGATTAGTCTTTATGTGTAGCCTACGCGTTGATATTTAGAATAACATAACATTAACTCATAGAATATTATTCTGGAG
>VMBQ01006614.1:0-46090 GCA_007657795.1 Dreissena rostriformis | reverse complement strand
ACACGTAATGGTACGAGCGTCCTTCAAATGCCGAATTAATAGAGGATATTTGTTCATGTCAGTGTAAGATCGTTTGTTATTTCACGAGTGATCATAGAAAATATATTTTCACGAGTGGCGCAGCCACGAGTGAAAATATTATTTTTCTATGATCACGAGTGAAATAACAAACGATCTTACACTGACATGAACACATTTTCTGTTTCTTTTATGCCCCTTTTTCAAGAAAATAATTAATTGTAATTTCCCTTTCGCTGAAAAGTGACCCTCTCTCCCGTGGCTTTCCTCAATACATTGAAATGACGTCATTTTTGACGTCATTTTGTTTACGAAATGAAGTCATTATTCCAGGGAAATTCTTCAGTTAACTCTTTTATAATGTAAATAAACGGTTAAAAAAGCATAAAATAAAAAGAAAATATGTTGGATTCGGTAGATAATCGATTTATTTTACTCATGATCATAGAAAAAAATATAAACAAGGATATAAACAAGGGAAGTACATCTTCATATGATAATCTAAAAATAGAAAAAGAAATTCCGAAAATTTGTTCTTTTCACCGGTGTTTTTTTGCTGTTATTTCACTGCAAAAATGTCATATTTTATCATTAGGTATAAAAGAAACACCTATATTTCCATGATCTCTGATGTTCTGTTTTTGCTCTAGTCACTTTGATTCTTGGAGATACACCGTCATTTTACAAAAGAAACCATATTATAGTCTTGATTTTGTTTCAAAAGTTTATTTTTTATTATTGTTAACTGAATTCTGTCTCTTTATATCCAGTACTTTTTATCCCCCGCCAAAGGCGGAGGGATATTGTTTTGGCGTTGTCCGTCCGTCCTTCCGTCCGGCACTTTTGTGTCCAGAGCCATATCTTGGAAGTACTTTAGCGGATTTTATTGAAACTTGGTATGAGTATATATATGGAAAAGAGGATGATGCACGCCAAATGGCATTTTACACCATCTGTTTATAACGGAGTTTTGGCCCTTAGTATATATTCTGTGTCAATGCAGCATGTTGGGGTATACGTCACGTCTGTGACAAAGCTCTAGTTTGGCGGGGGATATCAATTCAACGAAATTGCTTGTTGTTTTATTAAGCAGTTTTATCATACATTCATTTATTACTATCAATAGTGTTGTGATTCTGCATAAAGAACTCATATTGTGTCCATTAAGTTAGTCTTTGTACAAAAACCTATATTTTGTATAGATCTGACTTGTTAAGTTTTTAAGATTATAAATGTCTTATTGTAGTTTATCATATTTGCGTATTAATAATTTGACATTACCCTTAAATTAACTCATTTTTATGCGTAAAGGCCATCCAAAAATCTTTGCAAAACCGAATTTTCGCAAACATAATTACCATTTTCTAAATTAATGTTCAAAATTGGCCTTCCCATGGTAAATTGTTAAATTTTCCCATGGTATTTAAAAAAAATTCCATGCGATGTGTTCCTCTCTTTCTGCGTGGGATTGGATTTTCGATTTTTAAAAATTATGTTGTTTGTGCTTAGTTATCGAGTTTAAGCATTTTAAAAAGTATTTGTTCTTGATTTAGTTTGAAATGATAAAACCACCACGTGAAAAAACTTGTTTCGTTGCATATATGAAGCAAATTAACTGGACTCATAGTACTTCATAATTTTAACTTGTATTAAAATACATTTATTATCAACATTTATATTTCCAATTTTCCTCAATTTATATGAATAACGCTCTTTAAATGAGAAATAAATCCCAATTGTTCGTACGTCGTATGAAAAGATATCAGTGCGGGAAATTAAAATGGAATTAATTGTGACACGAAAAATTAAAAACAAGCATTTTGTATCTATAAACATCCATGTTACCAGAAAACATCTCGTTTTGAAATTTTGGCTTTTGCTATAAGGAACATTGATTTTTTATTGGGTAACTTTATTTAACGAAATACTTTACGAAATTTACGTTGTTTTTGAGTATTAATTTTACTTTAAATGAGAAATAAATCCCATGGGATGTTTTTCCCACTTCAAAATGGGACATTACTTAAACATAAAAATATGTTTTTTTTTGTTTTTCCTATCTCAAAAAATGGAGAAAAAGTCCGTTGAAAAAACGTACAATCACAAGGAAAAATACAAACCCCATGGGTGAGCCACTCTTGAACAAAACAAAAATAATGATAAAAAAATATCTTTTACTTATAAAAAACATCAAGAAAGTTTCACAAACAAGAATTTAATCGTATATTTTATCTTTAATAGGAATATCTAAAAATGAGAAAGGTATCTACCTTGCGAAATTTCGGTTTCGTAAAGATGTTTTGTTCCGGTGGCCGTTGCGTATGATTTCTATTTTTGGAATAGGTCGACGTATACGCTGATTTAGTTGTATATTTACACATATTTTAAAAAGTAAAATAAACAAATAATTCAAGGTTACCACGAGTGAAATAACCAAACATTATAATTTCAATCGACTTGAAATCGAGAGTGAATCGATAAGGTTGTCATTCACCGTTATTCTCAACTTATTCACCACACAGAATACAATTACATGGATTTTACTTATATACTTTGTTTATTAAACCGATTAAATAACGAGATCTTTATATTTGGATCTTATTCGACAACCAGCCCAAGCTCTTTCGAAACTGTGTTCTACTTTTTTGAAAAAATGGTTAGGGGTATGGAGTAAGATCGATTCTATCCGGTATGCATGTGTATCGATATGTGTGATATTGCGTAATTCCGTACGCATAACCGATACAATTAACACAATTTAACGGAACTGTACAGCGCCCAGACCACATAAATGTGAATATTTGCGTTGTACCGTTGTTTGTAGTTATTTCATTTCATGTATGACATAGCAGATGAAAATAGTAATTGTTAATAAATGTTCAGATAGATCAAGTATACGAAACATCACCAAACACAGCAGCAAAACACCTTAACGGTGATGCAAATATCATAGAACGAGTTCCATATATCGAAAATCAAAACCATTACCAAACGCGTTTTGGAAAATTGCAAACGAAATCCATTTGTTTTTCTGATTGAAATATATAACCTCTTAACACATGACGCTTAGTGCTCTGATAAGATAGTATTGCTGAATAATTATTAAATTTAGTTCAAACGTGGAGGCGCCATTAGTCCTTGTATATGTTACATTAACACATTTATGCCTAGTGGACTCTCCCATCCTTCTAAATTGGATCAATTTATTTCCAAAATTAGGGTTGTCTAGTATATTTATTTCTATATTTAGAATATTTCTTACAGAAATACCTTAAAGCAAACAGCGCAGACCCTGATGAGACGCCACATCATGCGGCGTCTCATCTGGGTCTACGCTGTTTGCCAAGGCCTTTTTTCTAGACGCTAGGCATACATGGGTTAAGTCGATAAAATAGATTCAAAATGGCAAAATATAAATGCACATACCTAACACGGCACCAAACGATGACATATGTCTTTGCAGACGGCTATCAAATACATACTACGTAATGAACAGACTTTAGTCTGAGATGTTTGTAATGCTTATCACAACCGGTTTAAGGTCAGATTCTTTTATCATGAGTTAGATTGTTCATCGCTGTCTTTATCGGTGCCAGTATGCAACGTTTGTCATGCAGAGAACATGAAACTACATAAATTGTAACTTAAAGTGGTAATATGGTCCATGTTACAACATTCATCGTCAGTTGGTTTATATTTATATATATTTGCCAAATTATTTGGATTTAGATTCCTACGTCAATATTCAACCATTATCAACCTGCAACAGTCGTTAAATCGTAACAAAATCTGAGACGTTCGGGAATTGCGTCAGCAAATGTTGTTATTTGAATATGCGAACGTAAAATGTAGTCACTTTATAATGCAAGTATATGATACCCATATGCTAAACAATAACATTTATTTTTATATTTATTTATATATTGTTCACGAACAATTCGAAGACAAGCTTTGTGAAAATTTTCAATCTGTGAACCGGATCATTTAATCTAGAAGCGCTTACCCGGAAAATCGAATATGTTGCAAGGTTGTGATTATACAGTATGGTGACTTCCACATGCGTCGAAGCATTCAAAGTGCGTATGTACTTACACAAGTCAAATAACTATATATACGAAGACAATATTTGTTGGTTGCGTCCAGTTGCATTTCCATAAAATAAAACAAATCAACCACTTTGGCATGTAGACGTAGCTTAAGTATAGCTCGTTCAATAAACAATAACATGTTCTAACCATAGGCATTGAAAATCCTAATTAAAAGAACTTAAACAATAAACAATTGTCATTTTTGTTTACTCCGTCGAGAAATCGCAACATGGCGAACAACTACATTCACGCCGTAAACACGTCTCTAGAACGCATATACACACGCTGCACCACTATAAAAAGATATAAAATTAAACATTACATGGTTCCTGTTTGTCAAAAGCGTCAGATTAAAGTACATATGTATTAATTGTGATGACTTAAAATTGTATTTATCAATACAGCCATTACAGTCACGTTAATATGTTTGTAACGTATAGTGTCACTTTCTATTGTAGTGGACATACTGACCCCAATGAAGTTACTCTAAGCCTAGCAAAGTATCATGTACTGGTACCCTGTCTGGAAATCGCCAGTACATAGAAGCGAGATACCACAAAACCGGATGTAAACAACGTGCATGTATTTCAAAATATGTTATGCCATCAAATCCAACTAATACTTGCAAATAAGCTGTCAATAATGCGTGGTTCATAAATGGATGTGGATTAGAAGAAATACAATACATGTACGTAAGAGTTATTAAAAGTGGTACTAGTTTGTAGAAATGCATATAATTTTTCAAACTTGTTGTTGTGTCCCTTGGAATCGTACCAGGTGTTTTCGAGCTTTTCTGATCTTACATTCAATATGGGGACTGATAATTCGGTATTGCATTCCTTTTTTGCCATCAATTTTTGTTTGTTTTGTTTTTTCGTCTTCTTGTATTATATTTTTTTACGATTCCTTATAAATATTGCTCCACACACCTCCCACCCTCACTTCACTGAACTACGAAGGTGAATACTTGTGACATATCGAATTGCAACGATCTCTGATACCTTTACCCTCATGAGTGATAAACCTCCCATCATTATCGATCGTCTATCAGAAGCTTTCATATTTGAGTGCAGTGATTTACAAGAGTGTATGCGGCGAACTATTTTCCTATTTCCTTCCTCAGTCTTGCGGCTGTTATATAAACACGTTTAGCAAAATCAAATCAGATTTACTTAATTGTATTAGAACATGCAGTAAATACAATGCTATAATCAATACGTGTATAGCTGGTACGTATCTTACGTAGCTTTATTATAAAGCTTAAAGTTTAAGAAGTGTTATACGACATTTTGATTTTCTGTTCTTTCTCCGCATATTTCACATGCCGTGGTAATCTACACAAAAATCAAAGTTTGAGAACAAAATTACCGAACAAATAAGGATTCTCAGACATTTCAATACTTTTCCCCATTTTTTCATAACTTTTAACTTTTACAAATTTTAAGTTCCAGCTCTCGTTTGCACAAATGAATATGCCATGACCGTCCTACAGTTGAGAAATGTTGCATAACTCAATTTTGCAAACTTGTGTTTAAATATGTCAACATGATAGATAGTTGTTTAGCATTTCAAATCGTTACAAACAATTTCTTCACATGACATACAGAGATCAGAAAGGAATTACTCACCCTTACCTTGGAATTTAAAATACGTTTTCTATCATTTATCAGACAGGAAAAAAATACTTGGAAAATATATTACAATGTTAACATGTTGTTGTTTTTTTGTTTTTAAATAGCATTTGGCGTATTATTTATTAACAACACTGTAATATATTTAAAAGTATAAATAAGTATCATATCAAAAACAACAACAACGTTTTTAAAACGTTAATTACCGCGGGAAACGAACCCTGGACATATCGATGTAAATACTTATGCTTTACCTCTACACCACAGAGGCATTGGTCTTTACATGGTGCGTGTAAGAACCGCTATCGTGGTTTGAATTTCAACAAATTATCGTAGTTCTACGCACATACGCTAAAACCAAATTGACGGGTGAATATGCTTTTTAAACAGATGAACGAGGTTTTATGTACTTCTTCAAACATATCATGTAGAACTGGATTTACTATATCAAAATGGAAACCTGTTTATATTCAATGACATATTTTGAGTAATGGATAAATTGTTTTTTAACATTTTAAAGCCCCATTTGTTCTCAAAAAACAAAAATCATAACATACTTCCGAAAGCTCTCGTCACTTTGCGTAATCTTAAACTTTTATTAGCAGCGGGAAGTCATTGACGCATAGAAACAGTCCATTTTGGAGCAGCAGTAAGAAAAGCATTTACTGTGTTATACTAACAAGAATGAACGTTGTTCTGTCCAAATAGCAATATATAGCCTCTTTGCCGTATATTAATTTAAGGTCTCAATACATGCTTCGTTATAAGCCACATATACTTAATTATTTGTTGATGAAGCTGCTGTNAAAACATATGCTTTACCTCTACACCACAGAGGCATTGGTCTTGAGATGATGCGTATAAGAACCGCTATCGTGTTTTGAATTTCAACAAATTATATATAGTTTTACGCACATACGCTGTGACCAAATTGACGGGTGAATGTGCTTTTTAAACAGATGGAAGGGGTATTATATTCTCCTTCAACGGGTTTAAGACCACAGAAACATATCATGTAGAACTGGATTTACTATATCAAAATGGAAACCTGTTTATATTCAATGACATATTTTGAGTAATGGATAAATTGTTTTCAACATTTTAACTAGCGTCATAACATACTTCAGAGAGCTCTCATCTTTTTGCGTAATCTTTAACTTTTATTAGCAGCGGGAAGTCATTGACGCATATAAATAGTCCATTTAGGAGCAGCAGTAAGAAAAGCCCTTACTGTATTATACTTACAAGAATTAACTTTGTTCTGTCCAAATAGCAATATATAGCCTCTTTGCCGTATATTAATTTAAGGTCTCGATACATGCTTCATTATAAGCCACATATACTTTATTAATTGTTGATGAAGCTGCTGTATATTGATCTAATGTATATGTTGCTCATATGCTGTGGTTACTTTTGTTTATTACCTTTGAATACTTCTTCATAGTATGTGGTTAGTTCTTAATATGAGGTCGATACTTGTTTATACGATGAGTTGTCCATCCTCGTTTATGTCGATGTCATTTGTATGTTGTCTGTTTTTGTTTATATGATATGTTTGCTTCTAAATATAATGTGGTTACGTATTTATATGTAATGATAACGTCTTTGTATGACGTGGATACTTCTTTATATTATATGATACGGGTTTTATATGAAATTACTTCTTTATATGGTGTGGTAAATTATTCGTCTTTCTTTATATAATCTGAAAAATCCATTATAGGATATGCATGTTATGTATCGGATATGGTTTCTTCCTTATAGTACGCTGTTTCTTCTTTATATTATTTGGATCCTTCTTTAAATGGCGCGGTAACTTCACTTTCGTGTGGCCATGTATACTCAAAAATGTAACATGGATGATTGTAGATACAAAATGCTCGTTTTTATTTGTGTGTGTGATAAAAAAATGCATTTTTATTTCCCATGACGATATCTATTCATACGACACACGAACACTAACATGGTACCATTTTAGTGTTCGTATGTCGTATGAATAGATATCAGTGCGGGAAATGAAAATGGAATTACTTGTGACACGAAATATTAAGAACAAGCATTTTATATCTACAAACATCCATGCTACCAGGGCACATCTGGCTTTGATATTTTAGCTATTGCTATAATGAACATTGATTTTTTATTGGGTAAATTTATTTTACGAAATACATTACGAAATATCCGTTGATTTTTGAATATTAATGGGGCTTTAAATGACCATCACAATTTTATGTCAAAAATCGCTATTTCTATCAATATTTACTTTAGCCATTGAATACGGAAAGTGATAGTGTTGAATACGGGACTTCTATCTAGTTTTTTTCTATATTTTATACCACAATTACACCAGTATTTGTTTCAGAATTTAAAGTAAAGTTTATAATAAATGTTAATTGTATTATACATAAGTTACGCGCTTTCGACTAAGGCCAACGCCCCTTTCTAAACGTATTGATATTTATCAGATGTCACGAACCAGTCTAAGAACAATTCTGCGTCGGATAAATTGCATAAAATTCTTTTGGCAGTTATACATATATGACGAAATTTAAGTTGTTTAACTGAACCAATCCGCAATATATCTAATGTTTTAAATGAATTAACGCATGATTTTAGTTTACTCCGCTTATCTCTAATTGAACATATGAAATACCATATACATATACACGGGTGTGGTAGCTGTTTGGAACATACTTGTCAGATAACATGCACCAAAGACTGTTTTCTTGAAGCGAATGCTACACTTACTATACATTTATTCGCCATGTACGTGTACACAACTATGCAAATATTAATATGCATAACCAGCAGACGTCAGACAAACTTGAAACCTTTTTTGTATTTGTACATTATATTTATATGTATTGCCATGTTGACCACATAAAAATCACGGGTGTGTACCTCAATGAATAAGCCTCGTCAACATTGCCCGTCTCTTACCCTGAAAATCAAGAGGAAAATATTAGGCATCATATGGATTTTGTGTCTAAACAGGTGTATACATCAAACGGTAGCATTCGATAAAAGGTATTTATGCTCACGGTTTACGTCAATATTCTTCCTGTATGAACTCATTTTAATGATCTAAACATATGTACTTTTCGAGGTGTTTTATTATTTAATTTATTTCTTTTAAATATCATGCAGTCAGCCGACCTGTGACATAAAAAAACAATTAAAAAGGCCATGCATAATCATGTCATCACTCTTTATACACTACGTTTCAGGATCGTATGGTGCATTCGTTCGATAACTTTCATTGTTTTGGACGAAAAGCAATATATACGGGAAAACAGACGGACGGATGGACCATCAAATTGGCCAACCTATTGGCTTATATGTATAACAAGTTTCATTATGAGTCATAATGTCATTGACGTGTTATATACAAAAAAACTAATTATACAATATAAAGTTATTGATTGTATTGGTAATTGGTCAGTTGTTTAAAATAAAATACTGGCAGAGGTTAACAAAGGTTTCACTACTTAAATTGTTCTGCGGCATTATAATTCATACTTTTTTCTATGTTTAGTATAAGTGACCTGACTACGAGTAGCTATATAAAGGTATAAGTAATGAATGAATTATTTCTAATGAAAGTGGCTCGAGACTGTTTTCATCGACAATATTATGCTGGAACATGAGTCTGAAATCAGTAATTAAAAAATAAAAGATGGTTTATCTCAGTAAATGTTTTCCCTTAGATATCCTTGAGCATTTGTCTACCTTTATTCATTCGGTTAATTGGGTTTATTCATATATTGCCCAATTATAGTTTTAATGACATATGTTTCCAGAAATACTGTTAAAGTATTAAACGTGCACTAGTTACTAGATGAACGAAATACGCTGATCTTAACCGTGAACTTAACCACTAGTTTCTGGAATTCTAAAATGTGTAGTTGTTAAAATCAAAGTTAGAACTAGAAAACGGTCGAGAACTAACGCTTGCGTTTTAAAGTCGAACAAAGTACAAAACGCTGTTATTATTGAACGCGCTTCTTTGTAGAAAAAAGCGCGTACGCTAAAGCTCAACATTAAACGAATTTGATGCAAATATGAAATGGCGTTATAAAAACAACCCATACAACCCATATTATAAATCGATATTTATCTCAGAATGCAACAGCTAATTATTAAAACTTTATTGTTTGCATTTTATGTCTTAATTTAAGAATTTGTGAAGGCATTGCCTTCTCAAAACATTTTACTTTCAAAAAATCCCTTCAACAACGTTAAAGGTCGTTTTGGATAAGTGCCATTTTGACAGGGGTCCTTTGTTCGATCCCCAAAATCTGGGGCCTCGTTCTCAACTTCAAGATATTCATGACTGGTTACTTCCTGAACGAGCGCTCGAGATCGTCTCGAGAAAGGCATGCATTAAAACTGGTCTTAATCACGCTACCTTTTCTTTAACCGTTCAAAGGCGGTGGAACCAACTTAAATCCTGTACATGCTCATTACCGTCCAGTATGTAATCTACTGTTATGTGCAAGTACCTTGTCCCTTGCCTAACAAACCAGACTAGTGGGCTTTAACAAGAGTTTTTTTCTTCTGATAATGTTTCTTTCCTGGTTTTATAATTTGATTCACATGAGTTTAACTGAAAAAAGATTTAAAAAAAAAACCTGGGGTATTAGATGGCATGTATTGGTCGTATCGTTTCTTCTAAATCCTTCTTGTCCACACTGGATCCCCTCACAATAGCCTTCGCAGATTGATTTAATTGATGTATCGTTGCAAATACAAATTTCTTTGTGAAGAGTGTAACAGATTTCCGGGGAATCAACGGGGTCCAGGCACTGATTAAGGGTAACGGGCAGTGGATACTTCTCTGTAATAAAATAAACGAAAACAGTTATTTACAATATGTATTATTAGTTTAAACCTATTTATTTTAGCTCGATTGCATCGAAAGCCTCATGAGTATTGAAACGCTCTCGAGTCCGTTTCCTGGGCCTAAACCAGTACTTGGTGTCTTTGAAAAAAAATAAGAACGCTCCCACAGTGGAGTTCGAATCCGTGACCGTCCGGTCGCTAGGCGGACACCATGTCCATTACACCACGGCGACTCATGTATTCTTGGATAAACGCCGTTTTGAAAATATAAAAACATGTCCAATGCCGTAAAACATATTTGTACTTTGTTTATCTTAGATTCGTTAACGAAAAATAAGTGTGGGTCATTCTGCCTTCTTTCACGACTCGCGACTTTTTTTTAAAGACAAAGAATTAAAATAAGCATGGCTTAGTCTGCAACAAACAATGGGCGGAGCCAAATGTTGTGAAAGAAGTAGTTCCGAAAATTCCAAGAAATTGTTCAGTTCTAAAACGAGTGATCTTGAACACGTTTGACAAACAAATAATGTGCGCATAATGCGGCGCAGTAGAAATGTATTAATAATAGTACAATTGTTCGATTAATTACAGCATTCGTAAAACGTTTAATAAAATATGGTAAACAATGGCAACTCGTGTCATATACAATATATTATAAAAATATCTTTACACGTATGTAATTTAAATTATTATTATTCAATTTTCAACCAATCGTAAGGATTGGTTGAACCAATCGTAAGGATTAATTGAACCAATCGTAAGGATTGGTTGAACCAATCATCTTTGCGACACCAAGTAATGTATATTGCGACAAACAAAACACATCAGTAAATACGTCAATTATACTATTAAATGCAATTTTAGTATTAGCATGTGTACAGCTTATCAAACTTCTGGTTTGCTAAATGGAATATGGGATATGATATGCGTGTTAAATTATTAACGTTTACCAACCGCATTTCCCGCACGACTTTCTGCAGTATTTTATTGCGTCTGTTTCATTACGACAGAAGAAAGCTTTCGCATCTTCAGAGGAGCAGTTCAATAGATCGTAACATCCTCCTTTGAAAAGACATGCAGCGAAACTTAGATGTACGAACTTAAAAGTGTATATAGAAAGCATTACATCTATTTTTTGGTCGAAGCGTTTAAACTAATATGTGATAATTTAAACCGTCTAGCTGTTGTATAATTGCGTGTTAGCAAACATACTTGTATTTAATAGTCTTACATATTATTTGTTTTGATTGTCATATTTGCACATGTTTAAGTTGTATTATGGTATGATTCCCTGTCTTGGCCATATTTCTTTTGTATATATGTACTTGGCCAAAGGCAGAATACCGGATTTCAAATAAACTTTGAAACTTAGAAACTATGAAATAAAAGTGTTATCCTTTGCGTTCAATGGTTAAGTTATGCAATCTACTGAATAAAGTTACAAAACATATTCAAACACGTTATTTGATTAACCTGAAAGAATCGTACCTACGGACTAAATAAGTAACATAATATAAACTGATAAGGGAGGTAACCGTGCACTGGTCTATTTGGATCAAAATTAATTCTTTTGCGAATACCCGGGCAGCCAGGGTAAATTTGACCCACTTTGGCTCAAAATTATATATTTTCCCCTGAAATGTCACATGGGCAGGTCTGCAAATAATGTAGTCGGGATTACTCAGCGATGACCTGTAAATAAACTCTGAATTACAAACACACACACACACCCGCTGCAAGAACGTGCCATACTCACCGCAAAGATTGCATGTCTTTGGGCATGCTTTAGGACCCAGGAACGTTTCGCAGACGTTGTATAAATCTTTGACCGCGGTGCAGTTCATTTGGTCTTTACATGGAGCTTAAGTAAACAATTATATATCAAATTATATTCAGATTGTTGTCGGTTTCGGTATATGATTCTAAGATCAAATTGGACTGCATAAACCCATCAATTAAAATTAATTAAGAATGTCATATTAGAGTATAGAACATACTATATATAATATAGTATAAAGAATGTAATATCGGGTTCGCATATACCTGATCATTCAAACAAGTTTGTATCACAATGCTTAATGTAAAATGTATGTAAAGATATAGAAATATGAACGTTTAATGACGCTGAGAAAATGGCAACAAGTAAACGCTGATTTACAAGTTCAGTACAGTTTATTAAGCAGGCTTAATGTTGGGATGAGTACATTATTATTTATTTTGAAGTACATGGTTATACCTGGTCTTTCATTTATATTTAAACAGTCCGCCATATTTTACTACATTCTCATTGATGTGTTAAGATAACATTTTGAACCGGACCATAATTGATATCCAAAAATGGTTAGAATGCTGCATCAGCTACTTCACATACAATCTTTTTTATAGAATACCAATTGAATACTAATAGTACTTGTGAAACAACAATACATCAAGTTATTTTATATAAATATTCAATTGATTCACTTGATGATGTCTATTTGAAAGACACATCAGATAAGTGAATGATTAATTGAAGAAGCATTTTCTCACCAAAAAGGTGAAACGTAACTTCTAAAGTATCTTCTATATGTGTAAAAGCATTGTGTTTGTCTTCTCACAAACAACTATCACGGTCCAAATTCGCATCGCTTTTGAAGACAATCCCAAGTGGTGTGTATATATCCTCTTTCTACCATGTGTGCCTATTGATTGTCCTGGTCGTAAACGTCTTGATGTAGCTTATGATGTTAAATACGTAACGTTACGTAAAATAACCTGCATGGATTGTCACATAAAATATTGTATGATATTTAACTTATGTACACTGTTATCCTTGTGTTCGTCTCATACACGGTATACAAACATGACTCGTAAATGCATAACCATCATATTACAACCCATTTGTAAAATCCTAAAAACAAGTAAATTATTACCTGGGCAATCAATTTCCTGGCACGCTTTTAAATCGTACGCACGATTGGAATCAGGTATTGCTGGTAAAAAAGAATTGTTTTAGTGATCAATTGAACACCACACCTGCATCAAGTTAATTTACGCAAACCATAGCATAATGCATTTGTCATGCATGTAACCGGGCGAATTGGTTAACGCCCAAAAAATAAGAAAATTACAAGTTTTTAAAAACTTAATATAATAATTCAATGTCTATTACATGTGAATACACCAAATGCAGTAACTATTATTATATTGTTATACGCTGTAACTACTGTAACGTGTATATACTCTCAGTATGTGCACAAAACATCCCAAAATACAAATATCACACTTAAAAAGCTATACACAATATATTTCACAACTTTGTTTCCTTATTATAATTTTAGTTTATGTTTGTGTTTTGCAAGTGAAATAATCCAAACCAAATGCCATAGGAATCACCATTATGACTGATAAATATCTCGAGAATCAGCCATTACAAACCCAATTACAAAACAACTGGTACAAAAACCAATACGGACTTACCTGTAAATAAATACCCATTCGATTTATGAGTATGCTTTTCCTTAATAGCGCTCAAGCAAATGTCTATTGTCAAATCACTGCCAAGTTTTTATTATGTTTTATGTGTTATCTGATTTTTAAACCATAGTTTGTGCATATCTTTAAAAAAGTAAGTCCCCAGCATTTAAATGCGTTAGTCATCAGCATTTAAATTGGTAAGTCAACCGTATTTAAATGTGTAAGTCATCAGCATTTAAATTCTCAAGTGATCAGCATTTAAATAGGGTTAGCCCTCAGCATTTGAACGATGTAAGTCATCAGCCTTTAAATGGGTAACATCAGCATTTTAATGAAAAAGTGATAAGCATTTAAATTGGGTGAGTCATCAGCATGTACATGAGCATTTCATCACCATTTAAATGGGCTAATAATCAGCATACAAATGGGGTAAGGTATCAGCATTTAAATGTGGTATGCCATCAGCATTTAAATGAATAGGTCAGCAGAATGTACATGAATAACACATTAGCATTAAAATGGGTGAGTCGTCAGCTTCAAATTGGTAAGTCATCAGCAATTAAAATTGGGGAATGAATCAGCATTTAAATGAAGTTATCATTATTTGTATGGCCAATTCATCAGCATATAAATGGGTAAGTCATCAGCATTTAAATGGTGTAAGTCATCAGCATTAAAATGGGTAACTCGTCCGCATTTAAATGGGGTAAGTCATCAGCATTTAAATGGGTATTTCATCAGCATGTAAATGGTTAATTCATCAGTATGTAAATGGGTAAGTTATCAGCATTTGAATTGGTCAGTCATCACGATTTAAACGTGATTAGTCATCTGCATTTAAATGGTTAAGTAGTTAGCATTTAAATGGGTACGTCATAAGCATTTACACTGGTAAGTCATCATTATTAAAATCGGATAGGTCTTCAGCAATTACATGGCTAAGTAATCAGCATTTAAATGGGTTAGTAATCAGCATTCAAATGGTGTGAGTCATCAGCATGTAAATTGGGTAAGGTATCAGCATTTAAGTGTAGTTAGTCATCAGCATTCAAATGGGGTAAGGTATCAGCATTTAAATGGGTAAGACATCAGCATTCAAATGAGTAAGTCGTCAGAATTTAAAAGGATAAATTATCAATATTTAAGTTCGTAAGTCATCAGCGTTCCCATGGCGTAAGTCATCAGCGTTCTTATGGCGTAAGTCATCAGCGTTCCCATGACGTAAGTCATCAGCGTTCCCATGGCGTAAGCCATCAGCGTTTACATAGGAAAGTCAACAGCATTCAAATAGGGTAAGATATCATCATTTAAATGGATTATTCATCAGCATTTAAACGGTGAAAGGTATTAGCATTTAAATGGGGTACGTCATAAGCATTTAAATGGGATAAGTCATCAGCATTTAAATGGGTAAGTCGTTAGCATTTAAATGGGAACGTCGTCAGCATTTAAATGGGAAAGTCATAAGCATTTAAATGGGTACGTCATAAGCATTTGAATTAGGTAAGTCATCAGCATTTAACTAATATAAGGCATCAGCTATTATTAATTGCTATGAATAAGATGACCAAGTTTTAAGATTATTTTATTATGTTTATTTATTTTTTAATCTAAAGATTAAATTATCTTAAATGACTGACTAAGATATTGTATAAGTTCCAGCAATGGATCAATGAAAAATATCTGTGTTTTTTTTAACAAAACTCTAAAATAGCAGTTTTACCGATGGACGAATAATCCCTCCTTCTAAATCCACAAAACGAGCAATTCCATGGCCCCCACTCCATCCAGTGAGGCGTGGTAATAGTTGTTGTCGTAGGTGTCGTGGTAATGCGTGTTGTTGTTGTTGTCGTAGGTGTCGTGGTAATCCTTGTTGTTGTGGTTGTCGTCGGTGTTGTTGTTGTTGTCGTCAGTGTTGTCTTTGACGTCATTTGAGTTGTAGTTTGTGGTGAAGTCATGGTAACGGGAGATGTGGTTGTACTCATGGCGTACAGTTTGTCTGGAATTAAAAAACAGAAGCATTTTCTCTGAATTGCCAAATGTCTAGCAAGCAGAAGCAATTTTGTTTAATGTTTATCTGGATTTGAAAAGAGAGAACAAAAACATGCATATATGTTAAAATGCTTATCAGGAATATATACACGAGCAAATTCTTTTAATTTTTCGCATTATGTGTTTGGCAGTGAAATACAAGCAACTGCTTTAAATGTTAAAATAGGACTCTAATTAATATATTAAGACTTACTATGTTAAGCTGAGCAAAACAATAAGAAGTACACATAGGGGGCGTTTACAAGGTTTCAAAGATTTCTCGAAAATAATAGAGGTCTGTCAATCTTTTCAATTTGCACAAGCTATGTATTTTTAACAGATTACTGTTATATACATAACAACAAAATATATAACAAGGAGAAATATTTCGAACAGCACAATATCTGAGACTAGCCGAATTATAAGAAGCGCCATGACTACGATTCTGCGAACATCATTTATCTCAAGCTTAGTCCTTAATCGTAAACATTTGACAAATAATAATAAATCAATGCATAAACGCAACGTGATTTTTGTTTATTGGTTTATAGTATAGTAAATGTTCACTTACAACCAGTTAAAGGGGTGATGTACACTATTTATATATCGAGGATAGTTCATCTATGTCACCATAAATATGCTACAATGCGGATATTGCGATGTAGACCTTTTTGTTTTCAGGTACATTCAGGAACTGATTTGTCTATTCAGATTTATTTCGAAAGAAAGAGAATATTCATATCAAATATGTTCTCAACTTTATAATCATCTGTTCCATTATGTCAATGGAACAAATGATTATAACATATGTGTATAACACATAGAAACACATGGCTGTCAAATTTTAACATACCCACATTATTAAGGACACGTGATATCGAATTGCAGGATTTAACATCTAGTTTCGTATTGTTCTCTTTTCGTTTCTTAGGTAAGCTGTTATAATACAATTAAATGGTATGAAATTCTTTTTAACTGTGTGAAAGTTTAAACAATATTTGTCACATGAGATAGGCCGGATTCGTTTATTTTGTACACAATTACTCGAGGGTAGTAATCAGTTTTTAATTATGTTCCTTATATAGTAAGACATATCTTTTTATCTTGTTTTCTTTGTTGTGAAAATAACGAGAAATACATTGAAGAATTTCAGCAAATTCTTTTATTTATAACTGTTAAAATCTCCAATATATGACCAAAATAGTAAGTTTTTATCGGTTATAAAGAATATGTAAAACTCGGGTCGGTAACACTGATGTAATGTAATGCGAGGTATTGCTTATGTTCAATGAAAATTGTTGTTTTTCAGCTTAATTGTGTCATGTTCAACTGTTTTTAGTGAATTTTGATAGTTTTGACATAACAGGAACTGAAGAAGATTTGATTGTTTACATAGTATTTGAATGTATAACAATTTGATAAATTACCGAAAATATATTATATTGGGCAAAAACACCTAATCTGACACAACATCCGTTAGAGCCCCTCTACTTTTATTTAACCGCCCCAAGGCGGTAACTCCAATTTTGATCATTTTATGGTTAGTGTACTGTTTTATATATTAACCTATAGTGTTTATTAATAGCTGACAGTATAAATAATTTTCCTCCTGATACTGTTCTTGGAGTGTAATTTTTCATTAATTTGATATTTGTCTTGTGGAACTAGGCGCTTCGATAAAATATAAAAGATCTAGTGTTGTCCTACCGCAAACGTTGCATGTTTTCGGACAAAGAATAATGGCGTCAGTCTCATTCTGGCAGACCAAGGAGCCCAGCAAGGAACAACTGGCCATCGGGTTGTCTTCGCAAACAACTGCAAGCAATCATGCGCTGTGTAATACAAGGCGTCCAGCCTGTACATAAAATGCACAACACAAATATGTGCAGTCGGTGTAATGAGAATGCGAATCTTAACACCATGATAATATTTAGCAATCACTGCAATATTAAGGCTAATTATACTGATAATGACGATGTTGAGACTGTTTCTTCGAAAATCTATGACAAAGCTGCGAGCACTTGTCATTGTTGTTGCTTTCTTTTGTAGACATAATTATGTAATTAACAGGTTTAATACGAATAGGACAAGAACATATAAGTCCTCTATCAACTATCGAATGATAATTGAAATGTTTGTCACAGTACAGTATGTACTTCATGCATAACCGTATCTGTATGTAGGCAAAACACGTTTGCAATCTTATACGTTTGAAATTCGTTGTTATTCGCGTGTTTGTACATTGACCATTATGTTAATAACATATTATTTCCTATTAACGGGGTATTGTTTACATCGATGTAAATGTAATTGTTTTTTATGTAAATATAGTTGAGTCATTTAGGAGTGAAATGGGGATCTATTTACCTGAAGGTGGTTCTTTATCTACATTTGGCAATAGTCCGTAATCTAGAAATATATAAAACAACATGTGTTCAACATTGAAAATAAAAAAATATGAAACACTGACAAATATGGGCCAAATACGAATGGCGCCTTATTCTGCTCGAACAAATCAAAATAATAATAAATCCTATATAAATAACAAAAGACACGTTTGTTTAATTGATATGGAGTCCACCTATAGAGAAGTAGGTCAAGGGTTCCATCATAATTGTGGGGGTGTTGTTAACATATACCACACAATATTTTTCCTACCCAGTACACGCTCTTCATATCGTTTCGAGAATACTTAAGCGTTTGATGCAATCGAATTAAGTTGAATAGCATTACAGAATAAAAATGAAACGTTTAAGTGCTTTAAAGTATTTGTCGATTGAAAAGGGCGCAAAATTGTGTAATCCCGGAAATAAGTGAACACAATTATTGTTATGTGACTTAAATATATGCGCCCACGTCTAAGAATGGCGTATGACGTTAAGTAAAACGGGGCACTGAAGCGTTAACAATCTATACTCACTGCACTTTTCACACGTCTCGGCACACTGGGTCACCGACAGGTAGGTACTGGGACAGACAAACGTTCGGACAAGATTACAATTGACGTCGGTGTTCCGGTCCTTACATGAATCTGAATAATAGATATCATATAATTAGTCATGGTAACGAGGGATACAATACGTAATAGAAAGGCCACAGACGTGGCATTGACCTTAGCCATCACTGACAGTAATACTTGTAACCCCCTACATCCCCGACACACGCAGACCGCGTTCACACAAATGTAGATATTTCACAATCATGGCTGTATTTTGGCCACTCATTTTAAAACTACATATTGTGCACGACTTGCCGTCTCATATAGGGTATAATGTGTGAGGTGTTTTATCGACAACCTTCAATGTATTGTGATGCTTAGAAAGGACAATCCATTTGTCATTTAAATGTAAGGTAGTTAGACTGTAAACCTTGACGTTTGACATCGATTTTGAGATACTCATATGTTGTTTTTTTGTTGTTGTTTTTTGCGCGCAACTGACCAACTCAAATAAGTGAACATGTTTGCAAAATATTTTAAAATCATTCCATGTATGGGAAACTTACAGAGCGTTTTGTTGGCCTTTGACCTCAACGTTAAATAACGAAATTATTTAATACAGTTCGACAAAGCCTTGTAATTTGAGCATGATTTGTTAGTATGACATAGCCAATTAAAGGTCTTGTGCGTAACACATCCGACTCCGACTCGAGGTGAACATTGTTTTTAAACACCTATACTAACTTGACATGTTTCCTGATATCATTAGCGGACATGTAAGCTCTTGATCAGTCTTCAAGGATTTTTAGGCAGGTCTGGAGTTATGCTGGCCGCATATTGCATAAGACCAATTGTGCATGACGCAGTTTAGATTGTGTCGACTTTCGAATAGCGCAATCTAATAAAAAATATGCACACATAATTTAGTCTAATAATTAGAATAATAAGTGCGATATTTCAGGACTGCATTCGGTATAATTTCGCTTACCTTGGCAAACCGGTATACTACAGTTCTTTATTTGCCCTCCAACAACGCACTGAATCCGCCCTGTACCAAGCAGGTACCTGCAGTAATTATTGGCTGCTGAGACGTTGTAATCCAATGTGAACAATTCGGGCTTAAAAGACGGAGTGACCGCCAGCACCTTTACCCACGTTTCGCATTTGCCGCCGTCGTCTGCTGTGTTCACGTGCCCGTTGTACTGATGGCTTTTGCCGCTGTAGTAGCACTCTGTATCGGTAGAAAAACCTCAAAAGGTTATAAGCATCGTACCATTTATAAAAGTAATGGAAGTTTTGTTTTGTTGATTGATCGAATTGTAATCCATGTGTGGCTAGAGCAGGCGAGTAACAACGAGTTGCCTAGTGAATGTAAATGTGAAGTCATATATGGTTCCACAATTTGGCATATTAAACTGATCTATCCTGGGCTCATATTTAATTATTTAACAACACCTGGTTGAATAATCTTATCGATTAACATAAAATCATCTCACACACAATAAGCAACGATCTTTCGGATGTCACATGAGCATTCCAGACTAATCTCGAAAGGATATCCGAAAATACCCTTTGTCTCGGTTCCTTCCGAAAGTTCATACTGTCAGTGGACGATTTTGGCCAAGGCGGTCTGGTATTTATTTAACAGTGATACATTTGAACATTTTTTATTCATCTTCCTTCTCAAAAATCAAGACTCAACAGGTTTTAAGTGTTTGATTTGGAATATATTTTTTAACATGATTGCTTTGGTATTATAAAATACGTAATAAATGAGAAATGAATTAACCTAGGATCAGTGTTTATTCTTATTTATTATTCATTTATTTGTGTTTTTGAACAAAGCATTAATTTATCATTTAGGAATAGTTCGATTGACAGATACAAAGCGCCAAATGCCACGTTTCCTAACGTTTAGTTCCGGTACAATAGGAGATTATTTTATATGTATGCGTCAATGGCAGAGAAGATTTGATAAGAGCTACACATGCTATCAGTCAATCACATATCACGTGTAAATGTGTCTTGTGTTAAATGACGATACGGCAGGGGATGGCAAGCCTATATGTCGGCAGATCCGTCAAAGCCTGTTTATGTCGTAGCTTACTAAAATGCTGGGCACGTACAATATCGGCGTTGAAACAATGTATGCTTTACAGTTTGCAAACAAAAAGTTGATATAAAGTTGATATACGATTACAGTATCCGTATACAAACCAAGAAACAACTTAAAATGTATGCACTGCTTATGTAAAATATATTTGTTTTGCATTTTTCATAATGAACATATAAATAATAATGATATATACAGTATCACAGTTTGTCATTTTTACGTATGTATATTAAATTGACTTTAAAAACAACGTTTACTTAGGTAGAATTGTTTAATTGTTTTCTCGGAAAACAAAACAACTCTCTGTCAAACGTTGAAGATGCGAAAGCAAAATGCTTTCCAAACTTTCGCAAAAAATAATGTTGTAAACAAGTAAAGAGTAGTTTTAGAAAAATAATGGTCCACATATATACATTCTAGGACAAGCCCCTTTATGATAAAGAACGAATCAATATATTTGTACGGCAATTTCGATAATGATTCAAGTACCAACACTATAAATCAATAATGTGGCATCAGCAGATATGCACATATTGCTTTCGAGATATGATATTTACATAATTTGATAAATAAACAAGTAATACATTGCTTAATAATAAAACATAGTGACCTTGGCAAAATGGCACAGGACAAAATTCCCACGTGTCTGGAGAGACATAGCACCAAGGATGACCACGCACTAAAAAGTCAAACGAAAATGCAGTTATACCACAATCGTAAGGAAGTTTTATTTTCTGTGTTCAATAATTAAGGAAAGTTTTTCTTTTCTGTGTTCAAGACATGTGATTTCAGAATAGAAACTGACGTTCTATTTGTAATTGTGTAACGTGTGGTATATTGAATTTGAGATTCTCATTGCTCGGGAATATTTCCATTCGACAGTGCGAAGTTTGCAATATACACTCTTATGGTCTTTTTGACAATGAATGTAAGACACCTCGTCAGTAGGTGCTAAACGAATGTTTACCATTTACGGACGTGAACCAGATTCCAAATAGGGCCAGGATAAGGTCAATGTAAACCTTCGAAACAAGTTTCGTAAAGATTGGATGCCAAATGTGGCAACTGGAGCCTAAGGTTGATGACACAACCCGCACACGGCACGATGCACTCGACGGGCGTGGAAAACAGTGTGATCACAATAACACAGCTTGAGCATTTTGTGATTAGGTGAGGTAATAATGCGTTCCTTAACTGTCTGTAAAACAAGACCAATCGCAAATACAAATTGAGAACATGCTAAATTGAATCTAAATAAATAAATAAAAACGTCAGACAAATTTAGTTAAACGCGTCCATAGTAAATAAACGTTTTATAACAAAACAGATGTTAGTGCTAAACACAACTGCATAAAGCATTGTAAGTTAATAATGTTCACACATAATAATTTGAAATTGCGTGTTTTAGGAAGAATTAAAAGGATCCTATTTGTCATAATGTGATCGGCCTCAAATTTGAAATACATTTGGGTAACATATTCGTGTATTGCTTCTTACACCCGTCAACGTATTCACAAAACTGGGTTATATCGATTTTCGATATAAATCGATGTAAACAAACTGACAAGGATATTGGAACCTCTTCGTTAAAATAAGTGTCACTTAAACTCATTGTTGTCAAGTTTAATTGCTTTTTAGTGTAATCAAAAGGTTTTGTGGACATTGGGTCTGGTAAAGATTACAAGTTCCTAAACTTAACAGAAAATTTAAAAACAGACCCGCGTTCACCAGACATTTTATTGACATTGAAAATAAAAGAATAAAAATCGATTTTAAATGGCAACTGGACTGGCACTGAAAACTGATATTACGGACGCTTATTTAATATGGAGTACTTTAATGAGAATGTAATTAAATGTAAGTTTTTGCAAGGGTTTTCATTTTAACGATGTCAACGTTTGAAGTAGAAGTCAGCTGAAATCGAAGTCCGATAGTTTGAGCCTTGAGCACACGGTGCCATGACTGAGATGTGGAGAGTATAATTTCGCCATGTCCACACAATTTTGTAATCACGTGGACATAGCGTGAATTCATACGTACGTCCATTCGGATCCCTACACTTGTTCTCCGCGTATGTCATATTCACATCGGGGAACGTGCCCAAGGGGCGACCAACGTCCTCCCATTTGATACAGTGTTTATTTTTGAAGGTTTGCCGGTATGCCCCCATGTACTCCATACTATTGTAGAAGCAATCTGAAATGTAACTATCAAAATTTAGTTACTACCTTCCAGGGCAGTTATGTTGTCGGACACTCACTTTGGCATTGTGAAATATCCGTTTCGATATCGAAGATGTATATAAATATGCGTATCCTCAAAATAATGTGTAAGTTGTTTTGTGAAAAGCGAACAACTATTCAAGTGCCTATTTCATTCAACTATTCCAGCTACAGATCTGTCCAAAACATCTTAGAAGGTATTGTAAAAAACGACTAAACGACCACTGACAAATTGCATTCAACTAAACAAGCAAAGATAGTAAATTTAACTTGTCTTCAAAGACAAAGAAGGAACATAAATGTGGGTTATTCTGCAACAAACTATGAGCGGACCCTAATGTTTTAAAGTGGGTCGGGAAATTCCATTAACATATATCACGTTCAGTAACATGTACTTATGTAAACGCGCGTTCAAGAACAATTTTGAAAAACACAAACTGTTTGACTAGGGATAACAACATTAATGGCCTCTTACTTTTAATAGATGTTGATAACAAGTTTGATTCTTTTCTTTGACTTTCGTACAAAAATCGCTTACTTTTTTAACTTTGGAAGTAGTATTAAAACTAGGTTTAATATTTTTTACAAAGATGTTAAGTCCGCTATAATTTAAAACGGATATCTTTCTGAATTCTGTAACATTCAACGCAGTTGCATACAAGACGATCCTTTCTTTGTCTTGCTTTATCTTTATCCTGTGTTCTAAACTTCTAGCAATACAATATATATATCATATATTAAATATTAAAAACGATGAACACAAACTATCACAATTTGCTGACGATACTACTGTAATCCTTGACGGCAAATCAGGATCATTAAATGGAATTGTATACACATTAAAAGCCTGTGCAATGGTATCAGGACTTAAGATTAACTACAATTAAACAAACGTCGTTTGGATTGGTCGAAACAAAACTCAGTTCATAAAGCATTTAAACTAGGTGACAACTGCAGTGGAATCTAATCTATTTTAAAATGTTAAGAATCCATTCTTATGTTGATTAAGAAAGAGGACTAGCTTTAATTTTAATAATAAAATTGATACAATGGGAACAATCTTTAATAACTGGAGACGTCGACTTTCGACTCCGCTTGGAAAAAATTACTGTTATAAAAACTTTAATAATTTCAACATATAACCATCTGTTTATCACGCTACCCAATCCAACACTGAAACTTGTCGATAATATAAATAAGCTCTGTTTTGATTTTATTTGGAACGGTCTGACCGTCAAGCAAGTAAAAAACCACGTTCTTACAAAATGCTATTATTAAGGTGGACTTAAATTGATTGATATTCATTCTTTTATTTTTTCGCTAACATTAACGGGGCTTAAGAGATTATACACCACCAAATAAATTTGGAGATGTTCAGCTGAACTGTACTTTGGTAACGGCATATTTCACTTGATGTTAAAGCTTTAAAACTATATATTTTTTAATTTATAGCCACAACGTTGTAATAGGTAAACAAACTATTTGTTTTAAATCATGGTTTGGCTCTGGCATTAATTACATTGCAGGCAATGTTAACCTAAACGATACTTTAATGACACTGAAGGAACTTATACAATACATATATTATCAATGCGAACATTCTTCATTACCTGTGTCATTAACGCTTACAAAATGTTTGCAGATAAATATAATGTAACGTTTTGTATAGAATCTATATTACATTTTTTTTTCAAGCAATTCCTGTCACAATATCGTACATTTATTTTTGATAACGCATCAGGAACAAAGTGTACATAATCCCAACATCTAAGTTAAAAATCGTCTCGGAAATTTAAAAGACAATTTCAAGAGAAAGAACGAAACATGATTTTCAGCTTTCTTTTCATAATATCGAAAAATACGAACTTAAAATGGTTTCAATAAAGAATAACTCTCATAACTTTATGCACTTACTTCCTTTTAAATTACAAGAAAATTAAAGATAGGCCACTATGTTCTTTTTGCAAAAATAACAATGAAACAGATGAGCATCTTTATTGGGAGTGTCTTACGGAACAAAAACATATTCTAGGTTTTTCGATGGATGAAACAATTGCAATAAAGGGTCTATTTATCTATTTAGTCCGGACGACTTGTAAGTTGTGTTCGTTTGTTTGTTTTTGTGTTTTTTTTATGTCGTTTTTTTATAAAAAAAATCTCTGCTAATGTCATCTTTGTTTTTTCGAAGCTCTGGCCTTAACTGATTTTTTTTTAATATTTTTTATTCTCAGCAATACTTTTGCATAAAGCTTTTACTTTTTTCTACTATAACCTTTTTTTTCTAATTGTTCTTTTTTCTCTTAAGTATTTTTGTGTGTCTAAAACAGCTTTACTGTGTTAAAAATACCTTTGACGTCACTATTATTCATTAAATGTTTATGAATTAAGACTACATTATGTTGACTATTTTTGTTTTTTTGACGTCACGGAAACGCTATTCTCATCGTGGTATAATCCCTACGCATCCGAGCTCTAAACCATTGGTTTTTGTCGCAATAACCAACACTAAGCTGAAAATTATTGCTTAATTATTCGACTCAAGCTGCTTAATTAATACAAAATATTTTGAAATGGTATTTCAAATACGCTTTATAGTTATTTAAAAATTGTGAAGGAATACATAATCGGATTTCTCATAGGAATTTAGTCGAAACGTTTTTTGCTTAAATGCAACTCAGTAAAGAGAGCTTACACAGCTTTATGAATGAGAACATAATCACATAATCTCTTAAAGCCCCATTTACACTCAAAATCAACATAAATTTCGTAAAATACTTCGTACAATAAAGTTAACCCATAAAAAATCAGTGTTCCTTATAGCAATAGCCACAATTTCAACTCTAGATATGGTCTGGAAACATAATTTAACAAGATACAAAATGCTCTTTTTTGTGGGACAATGTATATATTTTACGAAACTAAAACCCCCAAATATCTTATACCTACCAGATGGTCCCATGGCGTGATGCGATGAATTTCCTATAAAATGCAAGAGACGCTTTTAAGTAGTGTTATCAACTCTCTTTTTTTTTAAATTATTTTGTGACAAGGGAAAGATGGACAGTAGATGTTCGTGAGAAGTTTAAACCATAGGTTGCAAAACTGTTATTGGTCTAATGTCGTGAAGATGTATGCAACGCATCTATTCTGAAAACAAATCGGTTCGGTTTGTTCTTAGTACATACAATATTGTTATTTCCGTAGCTGTTTTAATTCACGTGCAGACGATAAGTTTCTATTACTATTTACGTCAGTGTTTTACAATAATACGATCAGATTTAGTCTATACTATTTGAGTATATGCAAATGCTACAAAAATGGTTTATACGGAATAATGTTAAAAAATAAAAGTTTCTTAGGAAGGTTTATAATTATATCATACAATTTCCACTTTGGACAGGATTGACTGAAAATAAAAGAAAGTCATAACTTGACAATAAAAGAGCCGCCTCATGCGAAAATGGACCTTATGACATGTCGAATTGCGGAGCTTTAGACCAGCCGACGCATTCACGCATGCTGGTCAGGAGCTGCCATGTACGCTTATAAGACCACTAAGTCGCGCGTTTCTTTATAGCGGGCAGGTAAGCTCCTGACAAAACTGTGTGTTGGGTCTGCAAAACAGTGTATTGCAAAACATAGAATTTTTACTTATACCGATAAATACAACAAAGCTTTGTCATTGTTGGCATATTTTGGAAAGTGTTACGGAAGTGTTTTTACTGTTTCAAGTAGTGTGGGTGAAGTAGCTGAACACTGGCATTTTATAATTTATGGAAGCCGTTAAATTGTGTGTTAACATCATTCTCGTGCATTTTTCGGCAGAAGTATAATCCATACCAAATATCTTTAATAGCATGTGATTATAAAATAAACACGCGATTAAGTTTGTTAATCACAAGCATTTTAAGAAACTGAATACTGATATATCAGTTATAGACGGTTTGAAAAGACCCTCAACTTACCACATGTCCGGCATGTTTGTCTGCAAGCAAAGTGCTCTGGACTCATAGTAAATTATTGTATAATGCCACTCGCGGTTAAATATATAAACTACGATCACACTTAGACGTTTTAAACGATTTCCAATTGGAACACAAAATATATATTTTTTTATTTAATTATAAGTGATGAAATATTGAAAATTATCAGGCAAATAATTTTCTCGGTAGCCTGGGTAGGAACTACCTTTTTAAACTTCAAATTAATTTGAAATATAGTTTAATTGCATGGTCACTGCTCATCATTACAAATCAGCACAAAGATGTAAATATACATAATTACAGTTACGATGACCAGATAAGTATTAAGACTTATGATGTATGAGCCTATTTAATGATATAAATATAAAGGTTGAGTACTTTGAGAAGATCGACGCATTGGTTAGGTTTATTGGATTGTGATTGTGTTTGGCTACGTACCGTGTGGGGCTCGACACATCCCATTCTGTAGCGATCAATGTCATTGATAGCGATAAACTCCGCAAAGCAAACCTTCAAACAAATATTGAAGAAGTTGAAAACAAAGTGAGCGAGATGACAGCAACTTTACTACAAATACGATTTGGCCCAATAAATGAGTCAGAACTTGTAAATTAAAACATCAACTGCTGTAGTAGTGTTATACTACTAAGGTATGATACGATACACACACGAATATATGCATTTTCTACTTTTATGAGAATGAATAATTTAATATATTGGTTACTTTATAGTGTCGTCAAGATAGATTTTGATATGCAGAAAAATGCAATTTACATTAATATTCGACTTTTGTCTATATAGTATATAATATACCTCGTTGGCATCGCACAGTTGAAGCACATTGCATTCTTTTTGTGAGCTGATGACGTCACACTTCGCACAAAGCTGTCTATCCCTTGGCGTGTCTTTGTTATCAAGTAAACACATGTTCATTCACATTATGTATATTCGTGATATGTGGACAATGAAAAACCAGTATTTAGTTATAATGTGTAAATGTTGTGCCTTCCAACAAAGCTATTTAAATGAAAAATGAACTGGATTTAAGACATATTTTGTGATTTTCGAGTACTTTCTTCACCTTTCCGTTTGTAATATACAACATATTATAAGAAGTAGTTTAAAAAATATAAAAATAGAAACTTTAAAACTCTCCTTCTTTGAAGCAGAAAAATTCAGAAGTAAAGTATTCGGTATGTTACATTGTATAGGGGTCGTCTACAAAATTTGATCAACTTATGTCCCTGCGGTCGAATATGGCCATGCCCAAGGGGTCAATTTATCTTCACTTTGACGACACTGCCCAGAAGGGATATATTTGGCAAGTAACATTGTATGATTGTTCTCTACCAAGTTTGTTCGAATCATGCCCCTTTGGTCAAAACTGGCCCCGCCCAATGGGCTTCATGTTTCCATTATATGTATATAATTAAACCTTAAACAATCCTGTCTGAATCCGCAAGGCAAAAACGTTTGTTATTTCAGATGTAAAATCGTATTATGTTCCTTTACCAAGTGTTTTCAAATAATGCACAGTGTGTCAAATTTGGCCCACCCATGTTTTTCTATGTATATTGTGAACACTTAAACAATCTCCTCTTAAACCGCAAGACCAAGTGGTTGTTTTGTTATTTAGCATGTAAGATCGTGAGTTGGTCTTCTACCAAGTTTGTTTCTTATCATGTTTGTGATGTCCACATTGTCTCCACCCTATGGGAAACTTGTGTTTAATGATATATGTTCTGAGTTTAACCATTGTTACGGTCGATTAAAAAACATGGCCATCAGGTTGTGCAAGTGTTTGTTTTATATGACTTCAGTGAAGCATTATGAACAGTTTTGGAAACATAACAAAAGCTCGTCAGAACAGTTCAGTTCAGTTTCCTGAAAGTGAGCGACACAGGTCCCTAGTGTTTATTATAGGCAATATATTGATCATATTTAGTATAAAAGAGATAAAAATAAATATAGAGCTGTATTGTATTTTGGTGTTCTGAAACTTTTTATATCGGGTTTGTTGAATCATTAGTCAAACACATATTACCAAAACAGCACACTAGTGTTATATTCCTTTTTTCATATACGCTTAGTGCGACACTATTCTGTAAAACCCAAACTTATCTCGAATTTGTTAATGCTAAGTTAACAGCCGAGCGTGATTATAAACATGAAGATCAAATCCGGCTACTAAAATAATTGTAAGAACGGATCCGTGACCTTGTTGTAACACTCTGGCACCAGAACTCAGAGTTGCAGCTTAGAAACACCGCTCACCCCTAATCTACTATCGCGTATTTCGCATGATACGTACACGAAAAAAAACGGGCTCGTTTCTAAAATGGGGCTACTAATATATCTCTTGCAACAAGACGTCGCCCAACTAACACGTCTTCCAGGGCGATGACATTATGTCAGATTTCCATTGCAGTCGGTACAAATGAATTACACTTAGAATGATACGGACATAGAAAACGCTAGTTGCGAATATGATTTCGCGTATTGAATTGGTGATTAGAGAGTGTATAGGTGGCTGGACAACGAAAGGTATACACTAAATACTATGAGGCAACTGGTCTCGTTATACTTTATAAATCTGGTTGAGCTGTGAAATCAGAGGCGGGCTCTATCCGATATTGACTATTTTCTATGTTCCCATTGTATATAAAATGTCATATCATGTTAAAAGTAAGAATAACTCATGTAATAAATAGCATGCAGGAAGTTATGGCCAAGAAGACTACATTTGTATTCTAAAAATTGTGCGCGTATGCAAATGACTGCACGTTAATCTACTCTCATGATGGTCCATACTGTTATTTTATTTACAATAAAGTCCACTCACTGTTGACTGAGCCGCATCGCTTGATGTTGCAATAATTTCGGTCCTGACAACATTCTGCACAAGTTATGATATTATCATTGGACTCTTCGGCGACATCAGATATATCTTGTCCATGAAGTTTTAAAGTTTCTGAGATATTTTGCGACGTTTGAATATTGCGTGTTCTGATAGTGAAGCACGTCTGAAAGTGGCGAAATCAATATGACAACATGCGTCAACTTAGCTTCTTCAATATGTTCAATAAATCTAACAAACAAATGTGAGCCGAACGTTTCGCTGGATTTCACACCTGGATTAAACGAATTAACTTGAGAAGCATCTTTTTATTAAAATAAAAGATTCACAATCTAGCTCGTTTATGTCCTCAATGCTGTCATCAAAGCTCAAGGTGTTAAACTGCATCGTTTTAATCAATGTGTAAGATTGACACGTTCAAGTTATTGTTTTGAAGTGTCGTGTAAAGTTTCAAGGTTCATATTGTATTTAAAAAAAAAACACTTTCTTACCTGATTAGCCTGACATCCAAGGTCATAAACAACATCACCATCATTGGTAACCGACTGAGTTACGTAACACACCTATCAAGATGAGCACCGTGAAGATATTATCGAAAAAAAAAGAATAATTAATCGAGAACATATGAATACATTATATTAATGTTTATGTTCGTGGCAGTTTTACTATTTCCCATTTACTATTTACAGTAAAATCTGTGTGGGAATGTGTCTTTAAAATAACTAAATTATTGAAAAAAAAATGAGTTTAAAATTGATTGCCCATACTGGGATGTATATTCCTGCCAGTCGTCTGAGTCTACTATATCGAAGCAAATCACTTTACAATTCGATGGCCGAATGCCTTCTTTAAACTAAATCATTCTCACTGGACATTTTACATGGGCTAGCCATGGGAAATTATCACACTACGACAATCATCATAAATTAGTTTAGTCAATAAGCTGGATCACACTTCTCAATTTCGTTTAATTTTAAAAAATCTGTTTCTCCAAAATTCTCGTGTTCGAACAAGGGTATTATTACAAATCTGTAAAACCTTTTTCTGGTTAATAATTATCATATGGATGACTGGACTATCAAAAAGATTTAATTGGTCAACATGTTTCTGGTCAGCTACATAGCTTTTTTTTCGGATACGGATTCTGGATTTCTTCGATATATGCGTTTCCTCAGATGGGATGCATTGTACGCATGATCTGCTCTCATGCTATCCATGTGCATGACAGAAAGTTCAGGGCCTTTTCGTAGACAGTTAATACTCTTTAACGTGAATCATATATTTGAACAAAAAAATCGCGCTTATTTGTTTCTAAAGCAAACGCATCAAACTTCAATCGTTATACGACGCTAATTCTGTCAAAATCGCCTCACCTCGGTCGGCAAACATTGCGCACGTGACCTGCAGTCGCTTGGTCGTGATATCCCTGTGCATGATAGGCAGTCCAGACCTCTAACGAAGGCATAGACTGATAAGAAAACGAAAAGCCCTGAAAAGAATACACGTGTTTTTAATTGTTTTGAATGTTTTTTTCCCCCAATGTATTCATCTAACAGATAACATTTTAAAAAACGCATAAAATGACTCAACACATGTTTGTGGTTTTATGTATGCTGTATATACTTTTTATACATTATTATCTTGAATATAAACGTTATAGTTGTCGATTTCTGTGTAATATTGTATTATCAATTCATTCGTGGTGAAATAGTTAAAGGGACTGTAAACCACGAATGACGAAAAAAGAAAAGTTATAAAATACCGTATTTTTTACAATTATTAGTTTATATTGATTTACAGTCCCTTTAAAAGAAATGATAGTTGTTACATGAACAAAAAAGGGTACCGGGTCGGGTAAATATTTTTCAAAAGAACACCGATAAAACAAATAAGAATTTTGGTCGGGCCGTTAAGAACTGTGCCAAACTGACCTTTCAACTCATGTCCGGAATAACTCGTAAAAGATGTCCTTGCTGCATTAGTACAAACTCGGGTTTCTGAGTCATTTTAATTATACTGTGAATGTTTAATCAACTGAATAAAGGCGGCTAAGGATTTAAGACGCATCGAAGGCTTATGATTCGCCAGAATGGGAGTATTTGGTTTCAAATCAGAATTGTTAATTCAAATGGTAAATTGTTAAATTTTCCCATGGGATTTTTGTTTTTGCCATGCGATGTGTTCCTCTCTTTCTGCGTGGGAAAAAATAAGATTGGATTTTAGACTTTTGGTTAAATTTGTAAAACGGAACTTGTCTACAAAACTGGTTCAACTTTAAGATTAGGGAGATATTTGAAACGAAATCATTCCATTGTTAAACTACCTGTGCCTTTTAGCCTGTTTATGTGGTTGCATAAATTAAAGAAACTAATATGTTTACTTCGGTTATTAAATATAGAAATAAGATATAGAGGATATTTGTTCATGTCAGTGTAAGATTGTTTGTTATTTCACGAGTGATCATAGAAAAAATATTTTCACGAATGACGCAGCCACGAGTGAAAATATAATTTTTCTATGATCACGAGTGAAATAACAAACGATCTTACACTGACATGAACACATTTTCTGTTTCTTTTATGCCCCTTTTTCAAGAAAATAATTAATTGTAATTTCCCTTTCGCTGAAAAGTGACCCTCTCTCCCGTGGCTTTCCTCAATACATTGAAATGACGTCATTTTTGACGTCATTTTGTTTACGAAATGAAGTCATTATTCCAGGGAAATTCTTCAGTTAACTCTTTTATAATGTAAATAAACGGTTAAAAAAGCATAAAATAAAAAGAAAATATGTTGGATTCGGTAGATAATCGATTTATTTTACTCATGATCATAGAAAAAAATATAAACAAGGATATAAACAAGGGAAGTACATCTTCATATGATAATCTAAAAATAGAAAAAGAAATTCCGAAAATTTGTTCTTTTCACCGGTGTTTTTTTGCTGTTATTTCACTGCAAAAATGTCATATTTTATCATTAGGTATAAAAGAAACACCTATATTTCCATGATCTCTGATGTTCTGTTTTTGCTCTAGTCACTTTGATTCTTGGAGATACACCGTCATTTTACAAAAGAAACCATATTATAGTCTTGATTTTGTTTCAAAAGTTTATTTTTTATTATTGTTAACTGAATTCTGTCTCTTTATATCCAGTACTTTTTATCCCCCGCCAAAGGCGGAGGGATATTGTTTTGGCGTTGTCCGTCCGTCCTTCCGTCCGGCACTTTTGTGTCCAGAGCCATATCTTGGAAGTACTTTAGCGGATTTTATTGAAACTTGGTATGAGTATATATATGGAAAAGAGGATGATGCACGCCAAATGGCATTTTACACCATCTGTTTATAACGGAGTTTTGGCCCTTAGTATATATTCTGTGTCAATGCAGCATGTTGGGGTATACGTCACGTCTGTGACAAAGCTCTAGTTTGGCGGGGGATATCAATTCAACGAAATTGCTTGTTGTTTTATTAAGCAGTTTTATCATACATTCATTTATTACTATCAATAGTGTTGTGATTCTGCATAAAGAACTCATATTGTGTCCATTAAGTTAGTCTTTGTACAAAAACCTATATTTTGTATAGATCTGACTTGTTAAGTTTTTAAGATTATAAATGTCTTATTGTAGTTTATCATATTTGCGTATTAATAATTTGACATTACCCTTAAATTAACTCATTTTTATGCGTAAAGGCCATCCAAAAATCTTTGCAAAACCGAATTTTCGCAAACATAATTACCATTTTCTAAATTAATGTTCAAAATTGGCCTTCCCATGGTAAATTGTTAAATTTTCCCATGGTATTTAAAAAAAATTCCATGCGATGTGTTCCTCTCTTTCTGCGTGGGATTGGATTTTCGATTTTTAAAAATTATGTTGTTTGTGCTTAGTTATCGAGTTTAAGCATTTTAAAAAGTATTTGTTCTTGATTTAGTTTGAAATGATAAAACCACCACGTGAAAAAACTTGTTTCGTTGCATATATGAAGCAAATTAACTGGACTCATAGTACTTCATAATTTTAACTTGTATTAAAATACATTTATTATCAACATTTATATTTCCAATTTTCCTCAATTTATATGAATAACGCTCTTTAAATGAGAAATAAATCCCAATTGTTCGTACGTCGTATGAAAAGATATCAGTGCGGGAAATTAAAATGGAATTAATTGTGACACGAAAAATTAAAAACAAGCATTTTGTATCTATAAACATCCATGTTACCAGAAAACATCTCGTTTTGAAATTTTGGCTTTTGCTATAAGGAACATTGATTTTTTATTGGGTAACTTTATTTAACGAAATACTTTACGAAATTTACGTTGTTTTTGAGTATTAATTTTACTTTAAATGAGAAATAAATCCCATGGGATGTTTTTCCCACTTCAAAATGGGACATTACTTAAACATAAAAATATGTTTTTTTTTGTTTTTCCTATCTCAAAAAATGGAGAAAAAGTCCGTTGAAAAAACGTACAATCACAAGGAAAAATACAAACCCCATGGGTGAGCCACTCTTGAACAAAACAAAAATAATGATAAAAAAATATCTTTTACTTATAAAAAACATCAAGAAAGTTTCACAAACAAGAATTTAATCGTATATTTTATCTTTAATAGGAATATCTAAAAATGAGAAAGGTATCTACCTTGCGAAATTTCGGTTTCGTAAAGATGTTTTGTTCCGGTGGCCGTTGCGTATGATTTCTATTTTTGGAATAGGTCGACGTATACGCTGATTTAGTTGTATATTTACACATATTTTAAAAAGTAAAATAAACAAATAATTCAAGGTTACCACGAGTGAAATAACCAAACATTATAATTTCAATCGACTTGAAATCGAGAGTGAATCGATAAGGTTGTCATTCACCGTTATTCTCAACTTATTCACCACACAGAATACAATTACATGGATTTTACTTATATACTTTGTTTATTAAACCGATTAAATAACGAGATCTTTATATTTGGATCTTATTCGACAACCAGCCCAAGCTCTTTCGAAACTGTGTTCTACTTTTTTGAAAAAATGGTTAGGGGTATGGAGTAAGATCGATTCTATCCGGTATGCATGTGTATCGATATGTGTGATATTGCGTAATTCCGTACGCATAACCGATACAATTAACACAATTTAACGGAACTGTACAGCGCCCAGACCACATAAATGTGAATATTTGCGTTGTACCGTTGTTTGTAGTTATTTCATTTCATGTATGACATAGCAGATGAAAATAGTAATTGTTAATAAATGTTCAGATAGATCAAGTATACGAAACATCACCAAACACAGCAGCAAAACACCTTAACGGTGATGCAAATATCATAGAACGAGTTCCATATATCGAAAATCAAAACCATTACCAAACGCGTTTTGGAAAATTGCAAACGAAATCCATTTGTTTTTCTGATTGAAATATATAACCTCTTAACACATGACGCTTAGTGCTCTGATAAGATAGTATTGCTGAATAATTATTAAATTTAGTTCAAACGTGGAGGCGCCATTAGTCCTTGTATATGTTACATTAACACATTTATGCCTAGTGGACTCTCCCATCCTTCTAAATTGGATCAATTTATTTCCAAAATTAGGGTTGTCTAGTATATTTATTTCTATATTTAGAATATTTCTTACAGAAATACCTTAAAGCAAACAGCGCAGACCCTGATGAGACGCCACATCATGCGGCGTCTCATCTGGGTCTACGCTGTTTGCCAAGGCCTTTTTTCTAGACGCTAGGCATACATGGGTTAAGTCGATAAAATAGATTCAAAATGGCAAAATATAAATGCACATACCTAACACGGCACCAAACGATGACATATGTCTTTGCAGACGGCTATCAAATACATACTACGTAATGAACAGACTTTAGTCTGAGATGTTTGTAATGCTTATCACAACCGGTTTAAGGTCAGATTCTTTTATCATGAGTTAGATTGTTCATCGCTGTCTTTATCGGTGCCAGTATGCAACGTTTGTCATGCAGAGAACATGAAACTACATAAATTGTAACTTAAAGTGGTAATATGGTCCATGTTACAACATTCATCGTCAGTTGGTTTATATTTATATATATTTGCCAAATTATTTGGATTTAGATTCCTACGTCAATATTCAACCATTATCAACCTGCAACAGTCGTTAAATCGTAACAAAATCTGAGACGTTCGGGAATTGCGTCAGCAAATGTTGTTATTTGAATATGCGAACGTAAAATGTAGTCACTTTATAATGCAAGTATATGATACCCATATGCTAAACAATAACATTTATTTTTATATATATTTATTTATTGTTCACGAACAATTCGAAGACAGACTTTGTGAAAATTGTCAATCTGTGAACCGGATCATTTAATCTAGAAGCACTTACCCGGAAAATCGAATGTGTTGCAATGTTGTGATTATACAGTATGGTGGCTTACACATGCGTCGAAGCATTCAAATTGCGTATGTACATACAACAGTCAAATAACTATATATCCAAAAAGAATATTTGTTGGTTGCGTCCAGTCGCATTTCCATAAAATAAAACAAATCAACCACTTTGGCATGTAGACGTAGCTTAAGTATAGCTCGTTCAATAAACAATAACATGCTCTAACCAAAGGCATTTAAAATCCTANCTCTAAAATAGGATCCTTTAGATCAATTTCTGTGTTTACATGTTTAAGTACGATACCTTTTTCCGACGGAATAGGAACTACCCATTTTATGGATAGCGGTGTCCCAAACATAAAACTACTTATCTTATTGTTAGAGCTGCTTGCTGGACATTCAGCTGCCCCTTTCCAATGCCCCGGCTTGCCACAAGCGAAACACAGCCCTGGGCGTCTCATCGGCTGTCTCATCGACATCCCCTGGGTTGCATTGTTTTGTGCAACCACCGGCTTCCGGTACGGCCAGTTGCGCGCGCCTCGTGATTTTTTCGATTTTTCCGCTTTTAACTTCTTGTTTGCCCGCGCCTCTGCCCTGTACATCCTCTTTTCGTCTTCGGAGTCAGATGCCAGCGGGTTAGACTCGTATTCGCTTACGAACCTCCACCCCAACTCTGATTCGTCAGCTAAACGTATTAGCTTCTGTCGGTGAGCCACCATAGCTTTGACTGCAAATAGATTAATCTCATAAGACTCGTCAAACGATTAAACATAAATATATGTTATGTATATGACGCAATAAAGTAAAGAAAATTATTTTCCAATACTGACCTTCCGCGATTTTGTTTCGCGTTTCTTCAATATTTCTATTCGACAACGAACTTTCTACTTCCTCTAATGCCAAATTTACTTTCGCATTATGCTTAAATTGCTCTTCACTTGATTTTCGTTTAAAAGATGGTATACCTGATACAATGTTCGAAATTTGAGTTAACTGAGTAACATTAGTTTTTGAACTTATCTTTTCTACAATGCGTTCCAGTTCATGAATCATTGAATTCTTATGTTCAGCTAAAGAAGATTTCAACTTTTCATCGACTATTTCGCTGATCAGGTGTATATGTTCCTCCATTTTCGGTGCACGATCTTGTCACGTTGACGCCTTCGCTAGAACTGATTTCTATCGCTATTTATTTCTATAAATAGCAATACACAAAACAAACTCGCAAAACCGGTTTGTTTTCTCATGTCCGTCAGGACAAAAATACTCCGCTATACGATGTAACGCGGAGTACTATAATTACTTGTTAATGATAGCTGCTGATAAGCCTCTCTCATATGCATATTCAAGTTTGAGCAAACCTAATACCCATCCAGGGACGAGTGTGTAAACACAATTGACTTGGAGGACACTGTATTTTGAGCTCAAAACAAGTTGTATTGCTAATTTTTTTATGGTTATGTCCAATAGCATATATATATTGTTTTTTGATAACCTTAATAAATAAAATATGAAAAAAATATGTAAAAATCGGCAAATAATTACGGATCGTCACCTTTATTGTTACTTTAACGTTTATATGCAAAATGACATCACGTAACCTTTCGTATCATTTGATCAAACGAATGGAATTGTTTATTCATGTGTACACATCGTATAATGACAGATTGACTTAATATAATGTCACATCGGGATCAGATATGAGTTCACATACTTTATTGATATTCATGTATCATTATATTTACTTAAGACAAGGTCACATCGGCATGTTTATTGTCTTGTTGAATTTGTAAAAGATTTGTTTCGCACACCAAATTGAAAAATGCACATCATATATTATTAAATTGAATAAATATAAGGTCATATTATAATATAGAATCATGTTAAATCAATCTAATAACGTGTTCACATTTTATTTTTACAAATTGACATCGTTTAAGTACATAGTGACTCAACATGTTTGGCAAAGTGGCTGAATTTATTGCTGTTTAAACTCAACAATGTTTATTTTGTACCTATTAGATTGTCTTTCAATACAGCAATCTAGAATGTGTGGTGTGATAAGAGACTATGGTATGAATCCTCTGTAGTCCGCTTTATCCTCAGGATAAAAATGTTGAATAACAAAATGCGGTCTAGTTAAATGACCATCACAATTTTAAGTCAAACATCGCTATTACTATCAATATTTACTTCAGCCATTGAATACGGAAAGTGTTTGCGTTGAAGTGTTGAATACGGGAATTCTATCTATTTTTAGCTTGGCTGTTCTCGAAGAAAACCCAAGGTATTGTCATAGCCCTCTCGTCTTCCGCGTCGTGGTGGTCGTCGTCGTCCGAAAACTTTAACATTGGCCATAACTCTTGCAATTTTGGAAAAAGCAACTTGATATTTGGCATGCATGTGTATCTCATGGAGCTGCACATTTTGAGTGGTCAAAGGTCAAGGTCAACCTTTAAGGTCAAAGGTAAAAAAAACTTCTTTTTTTCATGTGTATCTCATCGACCTGCACATTTTGAGTGTGAAAAGGTCAAGGTAAATGATAACCGTCCAGGTCAAAGGTTAAAAAAAAACAACAAAAAAAAACACCCACAGCCAAGCGTAGGCATCCGCTATGCGGTGTTCTTGTTTATATTTTATACCACAATTACACCAGTATTGGTTTCAGAATTTGAAATAAAGTTTATAATAAATGTTAATTGTATTATACATAAGTTACGCGCTTTCGACTAAGGCAAACGCCCCTTTATAACGTGTTTATATTTATCCGATGTCACGAACCAGTCTAAGAACAATTCTGCTACTGATCAATTGCATAAAAAATCTTTTGGCAGATATACATATGTGACGAAATTTAAGTCGTTAAACTTAACTAATCCGCGATATATCTAATGTTTTAGATGAATTAACGCATATTTTTAGTTTACTCCGCTTATCACTAATTGAACATATGAAATACCATATACATATAAATGGGTATGGTAGCTGTTTGGAACATACTTGTCAGATAACATACACAAAAGACTCGTTTCTTGAAGCGAAGACTACACTTACTATACATTTATTCGCAATTTGCGTGTACACAATTATGTAAATATTAATATGCGTAACCAGCAGACGTCAGGCAAACTTGTACCCTTTTTGGTATGTGTACATTATATTTATATGTTGAACATATGGACATCACGGGTGTGTACTTCAATGAAATAGCCTCGTCAACAGTGCACGTCTTTTACCCTGAAAATCAAGATATAAATAGTATAAGGCATGATATGGATGTTTTGTCTAAAGAGGTGTATGCATCAAACAGTAGCATTCGATGTAAGGTATTTATGCTCACGGTATATGTCAATGATCTTCTTGTATGAACCAATTTTCATGATCTAAACATATGTCCTTGTCGAGGCATTTTAGTATTTAATGTAATTCTATTTAAATATCATGCAGTCAGCCGACCTTTGATATAAAACACAAATTTAAAGGTCATGCATAATTATGTCATCACTCCTGATACACTAAGTTTCAGGATCGTGTGTTGTATTTTGTTCGAGTAATTTCATGGAGCAATTATGTTACCCAACTTGTAGCCAAATATGTATGACACGTATCACGATGACATTTTTTTTTCTTCTGATAAAAGTTCCTTCCAAGTTAATGTTTCCTTCCTGGTTTCTAATATGTAATTCAAAGGAGCCTATTCGAAAAAAGATTGAAATGAAAAATAAACAAACTAATATACCTGGGGTATTATATGGCATTCATTTAGCGTATCGTTTCTTCGTATTCCTTGTCCACACGCGTTCCCACAATAGCCTTCGCAGATTGATTTGATTGATACATCGTTGCAAATACAAATTTCTTTGTGAAGAGTGTAACAGATTTCTGGGGAATCAATGGGGTCCAGGCACTGATTAAGGGTGACGGGCATTGGATACTTCTCTGTAATAAAAGTTACAAAATCAGTTATTTACAATATTTATTATTGGAAAAACGCCGTTTTGTAAATATGAAAACATGTTCAATGTCATTAAAGCATATATTTACATGGTTTATTTTAGATTCTACAACGAAAAATAATAAGTGTGGATCATTCTGCATTCTACCACGACCCGCGACTTTTATCTATAGACAAAGAATTGAAATAAGCATGGCTTATACTGCAACAATCAACGGGCGGAGCCTAATTTTGTGAGAGATGTAGTTCCGAAAATTCCAAGAAATTGTTCAGTTAGATACACGTTCTTAAATGCGCGTTGTTTGAAATATTTGACAGACAAATAACTTGTGCATTATGCAGCGCTGTAGAAATGTAATAATAATAGTACACTTGTTCGATTACTTACAGCATTCGTGAACACTTTTAATAAAATATGGTATAAAATGACAACTCGTGTCATATACAATATAAATAAATATCTTTACACGTATGTAATTTAAATTATTATTATTTCAATGTTCAACTTATCGTAATGAAAGGTTGAACCAATCATCAGATTGTTCTCGAAACCAAGTAATGTATATTGTTAAACACAAAACAAATCAGTAAATACGTCAATTATACTATTAAATGCAATTTTAGTATTAGCATGTGTACAGCTTATTGAACTTCTAGTTGGCTAAATGGGATACGCGATGTGATATGCGTGTTAAATTATTAACGTTTACCAACCGCATTTCCCGCACGACCTTCTGCAGTATTTTAATGCGTCTGTTTCATTACGACAGAAGAAAGCTTTCGCATCTGCAGAGGAGCAGTTCAATAGATCGTAACATCCTCCTGACAAAAGACATGCAGCGAAACTTAGATATACGAAGTTAAAAGTGTATATAAAAAGCATTGCAATATTTTTTGGTCGAAGCGTTCTAACTTTGATCTGATAATTTAAACCGTCTAGATGTTGTATAATTGCATGTTAGCAAACATACATGTATTTAATAATCATACATATTATTTGTTTTGATTGTCATATTTGCTCATGTTTAAAGTAACATTAATACTCAAAAATCAACGGAAATTTCGTAAAGTATTTCGTAAAATACAGTTACCTTATACAAAATCAATGTTCCTTATAGCAAAAGCTTAAATTTCAAAACGAGATGTTTTCTGGTAACATGGATGTTTGTAGATATAAAATACTTATTTTTAATTTTTCGAGTACACAAATAATTCCATTAAAATGCCCCGCGACTATATCTATTCATACGAGACACGAACACTAACTTGGTACCATGTTAGTGTTCATGTGTCGTATAGATAGATATCAGTGCGGGACATTAAAATGGAATTAATTGTGAGACGAAAAATTAAAAACGAGCATTTTATATCTATAAACATCCATGTTACCAGAAAACATCTCGTTTTGAAATTTTGGCTTTTGCTATAAGGAACATTGATTTTGTATTGGGTAACTTTATTTTACGAAATACTTTACGAAATTTAGGTTGATTTTTTAGTATTAATGTTACTTTAAGTTGTATTATGGTATGAGTCCCTGCCTTGGCCATATTTCTTTTGAATATATGTACTTAGCCAAGGGCAGAATTCCGTATTGCCAATAAACTTTGAAACTTTGAAACTATGAAATAAAAGTGCAGCCATTGCGATCAATGATTAAGATATGAAATCTATTGCATAAAGTTACAAAAATATATTTAAGCATGTTATCTTATCATTCTAAAAGAATCAAACCTGCGAAAGAAATAAGGAATACAATAAAATATTGATAAGGGAGGTAACCGTGCACTGGTCTTTTTCGATCAAAATGAATTCTTTAGCAGCCGCGGTAAATTTGACCTACTTTTGCTAAAAATTAAATATTTCTCCCTAAAAGGTCAAAGGAGCAGGTCTGCCCATAATTTCGTCGCGATGACCTGTTAATTGAGTCTGAATTACACACACATACACAAGAATACTTACCGCAAAGACCGCATGTCTTTGGGCATGCTTTAGGACCAATGCCTGTGCCGCACGCTAATCCTTTGACCGCGGCGCAGTCGTCCATTTTGTCTTCACATGGAACTTAAGTAAACAACTGTATATTCATGCAGTATTTTGATGGTTTCGGTATAAGATATAAAGTAAAATTAGTCTTGATAAACCAATCTATTAAAATCGATTAAGAATATTATATTAAGAGTATTTACAAAGTCTGCAAAAGTGTACTACTGTCTAATTGATGTGTTAAAGCCCCATTACTACTCAAAACTCATTACAAACGTCAGATGTGGTCTGGTAACATAGATGTTTGTAGATATAAAATGCTAGTTTTTATTTTTTTGCAGCATTTTTAATTCTATTTTAAAATCCTGCTTTTATTCATACGACACACGAACACTAACATGGTACCATTTTAGTGTTCGTGTGTCGTATGAATAGATATAATTGCGGAAAATTTAAATGGAATTATTTGTGTCACAAAAAAATAAAAACGAGCATTTTGTACCTACGAACATTTATATTACCAGACCACATCTTACGTTGAAATTTCAGCAATTGCTATAAGGAACACTAATTTTTAATTGTTTAACTTTATTTTACGAAATACTGTACAAAATTTGCGTTGATTTTGAGTAGCAATGGGGCTTTAAGATACCATTTTAAACCGGACTATAATTGATAATCAAAAATGGTTAGAATGCTGCATCGGATATTTCTCATACAATCTTGTTCTAGTATACCAATTGAATACTTTTAGTTTTTGCAAGATAACAATGACTCTTTTCTTATTAGAAATATTTAATTTCATTCACTTGATGTTGTCTTTTGAAAAACAAATATCAGATAAGGTAATGATTAATGGACAAAGCATGTTCTCATCCAACAAGTTTTAACAAATACAATCTAAAGTATCGTGTTTATGTGTACATGCATTCTGTTTGTGTTCTCACATACAACTATCACAGTCCAAATTCGCATGGCTATTTAAGACAATCCCTAGATACGTGTATTCATTAACTTTCTACCGTGTGAGTCTTGGTCTATCTTGTCCTGGTCTTAAAGGTGTTTATATAGCTTAAGATATTAAATATTTAATTACGTTACGTAAAATAGCATGCATGCAATGTCACAAAATAGTGTAGGATTTTGTTAACTTTGGTACACCGTTATTCTTGTGTTAGTTTCATTAACCAATATAAACATCAGTCGTGAATGCATAACCATCGTATTGCAACCCATCTGAAGATTCTTAAAAACAAGTAAATTATTTACCTGGGCAATAACTTTCATTGCACGGTTTTAATTCGTACGTCAGTCTTGAATCCGGTATTTCTAAAAAAAAATTGTTTTAGTGATCAATTGAAGCCTAAACCTGCATCAAACAAATATACACAAACCATAACATAATGCCTTTGTCATGCATGTATCCGGGCGAATTTGGTAACGCTCATAAAATAATAAAATTACATGTCTTTAAGAACTTAATATAATAATTCAATATCTATATATTGTGAATACACAAAATGCAGAAACTATCACAAGTTATAAGCTATAACTAGTATAACCAATATATATTCTCAGTATGTGCACATAACATACCAAAATACAAATATTACACTTAAAAAGCGTTTCAAAATACATGTCACAACTTTTTTCTTTAATATAATTTTCGTTATGTGTGTGGAGCGTACATGAAATAATCACTCACAAAAGGCAATAGGAAACACCATAAGACTGATAATATCTCGAGAATCAGCCATTAAACACCGAATTATAAAAATGGTTCACAAATAAAAAAAGGAGTTACCTGTAAATAAAAACCCGTGCGATGTATAAGTATGCACTTCCTTAAAGCCCAATTAATACTAAAAAATCTACGAAAATTTAGTACAATAATTCGTAAAAAAAGTTACCCAATAAAAAATCAATGTTCCTCATAGCAATAGCCAAAATTTTAAAGCCAGATGTGTTCTGGTTTTCATGGATGTGTGTAGATACAAAATGCTCGTTTTTATTTTTTTGTGTCATAAACATTTCCATTTTAATTTATCTATTCGTACGACACACGAACACTAACATGGTACCATTTTAGTTTTCGTATGTCGTATGAATCGATATCAGTGCGGGAAATTAAAATGGAATTTAAAAACGAGCATTTTGTATCTACAAACATCCGTGTTATAAGACCACATCTGGCGTTGAGATTTTGGATATTGCTATAACGAGCACTGTTTTTGTATTGGGTAACTTTATATATATATTTGCTGGAAATTAAAAAGGATTTAATTGTGTTACAAACAAATAAAAACGTGCATTTAATATCTACAAACATCTATGCTACCAGACCACATATGGCGTTAAAATTTAGGCAATTGCTATATGGAACACTGATTTTTTTTTTTAACTTTATTTTACGAAATATTGTACGAAATTTTCGTTGATTTTGAGTAGTAATGAAGCTTTGAAGAATCGGTGGACTTGTTCTTGTAAACAAAAAGACCGGTTGAGGATAATCCACGTATTGCTATGAATAAGATGACCAAGTTTCATGATTCTATTATTCGTTATCGTTTTGCTTAACCTAAATTTAAAGTATATGTAATGGCTTACTAAGATATTGTGAGATTAGAAGATATAGATCAATGACAATATCTGTTTATTTTTTACAAAACTCTAAAATAGCAGTATTACCGATGGAAGAATAATTCCTATATCTAACTTGCAAGCCATCAATTCCACAGTGCGAGCAATTCCATGGCCCCCACTCCATCCAGTGAGGCGTGGTAATAGTTGTTGTCATAGGTGTCGTGGTAATCCTTGTTGTTGTTGTTGGTGTCGTGGTAACCCTTGATGTTGTTGCTGTCGTCGGTGTCGTCATGATGCGTGTTGTTGTTGTTGTCGTCGGTGTTGTGGTAATGGTTGTTAATGTTGTCTTTGACGTCATTTGCATTGTAGTTTGTGGTGAAGTCATGGTAACGGGAGATGTGGTTGTGCTCATGGCGTACAGTTTGTCTGAAAAAACAGAAGCATTTTCTCTGAATTACCAAAGTTTAGCAAGCAGAAGCAATTTTGTTTAACGTTTATCTTGATTTGAAAACAAAGAACAAAAACATGCAAAGTTTTAATGCTTATCAGGAATATAAACACGAGCAAATTCTTTAAATTTGTCGCATTATTTGTTTGGAAGTAAAACATACAAACAACTGATTCATTTGTTAAAACGGGACTCTACTAAATATATATAGACTTTCTATGCAAAGCTTTGCAAAACAATACGAAACACACATAGGGGGAGATTACAAGGTATCACAGATTTCTCGTAAATAGCAGATGTCTGTCAATCATTTAACTTTGCACAAGCTTTTTATTTTCCATACAAAACAAACCACAACACAATATGTCAAAAAAATTATTTCGCACAGCACAATATCTGAGACAAGCCAATAATACCAAGCGCCATTACTGCGAACATTAAATATCTTAAGCTTAGTCCTTAATCGTAAAAATTTGACCAAAACAAATCTATGCTCAAACGCAACATGTATTTTGATTGGTCAACATGGTAAAGGTCTACTTAC
>VMBQ01006613.1:7193-52289 GCA_007657795.1 Dreissena rostriformis | reverse complement strand
TCAGCCAACAAAAGTCGTCATCATGGGTTACCAAATCAGCCAAAAAACGTCGTCATCACGGGTTTCCAAGTCACAAAACAAAAGTCGTTATTACGGGTTACCAAGTCAGAAAACGAAATTCGTCATCGCGGGTTACCAAGTCAGAAAACAAAAGTCGCCATCATTGGTTACCAATTCAGCAAACAATAGTCGACATTATGGGTTACCAAGTCAGAAAACAAAAGTCGCCATCACGGGTTACGAAGTCAGAAAACAATAGTCGTCATCATGGGTTACCAAGTCAGAAAACAAAAGTCGTCATCATGGGTTACCAAGTCAGAAAACAATAGTCGTCATCACGGGTTACCAATTCAGAAAACAATAGTCGTCATCATGGGCTACCAAGTCAGAAAACAGTAGTCGTCATAATGGGTTACCAAGTCAGCAAAATAAAGTTGTCATCATGGGTTACCAAGTCAAAAAACAATAGTCGTCATCATGGGTTACCAAGTCAGCAAACTAAAGTCGTCATCATGGGTTACCATGTCAGAAAACAATAGTCGTCATCATGGGTTACCAAGTCAGAAAACAATGGTCGTCATCATGGGTTACCAAGTCAGAAAACAATAGTCGTCATCATGGGATACCAAGTCAGCAAACAAACGTCGTCATCACGGGTAACCAAGTCAGCAAACAAAAGTCGTCATCACGGGTTACCAAGTCAGCAAACAATAGTCGTCATCACGGGTTACCAAGTCAGAAAACAATAGTCGTCATCACGGATTACCAAGTCAGAAAACAATAGTCGTCATCACGGGTTACCAAGTCAGAAAGCAATATTTGTCAGCTAGCGTTACCAGGTCAGCAGCGCAAACCAGGTCGACATCGCGGGTCCGCGGTTCATCAAGTTATCCGCACAAACGATGGTCGTCATCGCCAATTACCAAGCAGCGAAAACAATAGTCGTCATCATGGGTTACTAAGTCAGAAAACAAAAGTCGTCATTGCCAATTACCAAGCAGCGCAATCAATAGTCGTCATCACCAATTACCAAGCAGCGCAAACAATAGTCATCGCCAACAATAGTCATCGCAAACAATAGTCGTCATCGCAAATTACCAAGCAGCGCAAACATTGTTCGTCATCGCCAATTATCAAGCAGCGCAAACTATAGGCGTCATCGCGGTTACCAAGCCTACGTACCGGGTTGTCAGCGTGTCAGCGGCCTAAAGCATGGTAATCATCGCGGGTTGCTAAGTCAGTAGCGCAAACCGTGGTCATCATACTAAGGTTACCATGTCAGCGGCGCCCGATTGCTGAAATGTATTTTTGAAATTCAAATTGAACTTTCTGCAAAAATAATCGTACAGTTTTTTTTTTTATCGTCCGTTGCCTTGATGTAGCGTTCATCGAAATTGGGGAAGCGGATAACGACAACGAGCGAGGCCTGGTATAGGGGAGATAACCCTGGGTTAGGGTAAGCGTTAGGGTTAGGGGTCGGGTTAAGGTTAGGGTTAAGGCTTACCATAACCCTAACCCGACCTCTTACCCTAACACTTACCCTAACCCTCTACCCCCCCATGCGCATTAAAATACCAGGTCTCGCTCGTTGTCGTTGTCCGCTTCCATTTATATTGGCTATAATAATATCATTTTTCCTGGGATTCGATTGTCGCTTATATTATTTTAGCGTCATTGTTAACGTAATTACGTTGTTTTACAGTGCTTATTTGTTATTTGATAAGACACAGTTACTGCTCATAACATTTGACATACGTATGTTTATACAAATTTTTACTTTTAATTATTTAAAAAAATGTAATTGACATGTGTTTTATAACTGTACTCGTTTAATTCAATCGTTGTTTTACATGCACTACGTTGAATCGTTTTGCGATTTCAAATGGTTTGTAACAACTGCAGGTTTAAGAATAACCATAGAGGGTTATCAATGTACATTTGATGTACATACATTATCCAAGATACTTTTGTCGAATGAAACTATTTGGTATTAACTTAATGCAACTCAATGAAATAATATCGTTCTTATGTTTCACATTTAAAAGATCATGCAACGCAATATATATAACTATGCACGTGTAAAGAGGTGTAGCTGCATTTGAAAATGTATTTTTCACATGTATGTTTTTTTTAATGATTTACATCTGTTAAGGCAAGCGTGTGTTCATTTGTCTTCATATTTATTGCTGTGTTTTGTAGAGTTCAACATGTTAAAATGTACATCATGCATTGATGTTAATAACACGAAACTTCCATTTTGAAAAATGATGTAAATACTATATTAATATGATTAATAACATGCCCATAGAATGTAAATTCCTTTGAAGATAAATATTATTGTTTTAATTGTACGTTTATATATATGCAACTTAACAAAAATACTATATGTCCATGTATTTTTTTAGGAATAATGTCAACTATTTTTGTATAAAGCTTGAACAAATATTTATTATGAAATGTGTATTTTCAAGTAGTTACGTGTATAAGAGTACATAATTACATGAAGATTTCCGAATTTCACATTGTGAGATAGAAATCCGTATTAAACTTACTCAACAATAGTACGTTCTTTGGCGATCGTATATTCTAACACAACACGCAGCTTGTTTTCTGTAGACAAAGAATGTTATTCTACAATGTGTATAGGCGGTGTGGTATGTTTTGAAAATAGTACTGACGTATTCCTGGAAATTGATCAATCATATTGATACATACGTACCGATTCAGATCAACGTATGCTAACAAACGCACTGTATACTTTGATACAAATATAAACTAATATTTATACAAAATGTTAAAGTTCTTGAACTTTATTTTAAGTGTTCTTGTTTAAATGTTTTATCCACTATAGTATTGATTAATATGACGCCGAATTGGTTCTTTGATTTTTTATCAATTAATCTAACACCATTCGCTCGATTGTAACCTAGACAAAAAAAAACTGCATTTGCATCAGCAGGAGCTTATTCTTATTATCAATTGAAGGTCTTTTATTTTAGGGCAAATTACCTTTCATTAAGACATATGACACAAGACAATGCATGGGACGAAAACTTTATAATAATACATAATTTAATGAAAGTATGAAATTGACGTCATAGTGTTTTGTAGTANAAAGGTCATATTTTTTAAATTTCACCAGGCCATTCTTCAAATTCAAAGGTCAAATATATGGGTCAAAATCGCTCAAAAGGGGACATTTTGTATTGTGTTTCACAAACACATACCTTGTTTGTTATGCTTATGTTGTTATTTTTGATCTTGAAGGGTTTATCGTTAGACCTCATTAAACATCAAAACATTTTCCGCTTATATACATGAAATCGTTCGTCTGTACATGTCCTATTCTTGATCAACGTTTGTCATTTTTTTAAACAAAACAAAAGTTGTCAAATTTAAATAATGGTGTATACTCAGAAATGCTCAGATTATCTTTAAGTGGACTGTAAAAAACACGTATCGTAACAACACAATAATTGAATATGCCTTTGAGGTTATATGACAGTGTTAAAGGGTTATTTTACACTGGTAAAAAAAAGATGTTTAAATGCGTCATGACACGCGTCTTTAACATATAGAGATAGTGGTTGAACCAGTATAAATGTTTAGTTTCTGACGTATTCAAAACGTGTATAAATAATATAAACTCTGAAACGTGAAGTCTATTTGTTCGCTATTATATACGGTATCAGCACTTTTGAAAGATTATGAATATGGTAGAGACATGCTATGTATTGATATCATGTCTGTAATGGTCACATGCAATCGTATGTATCAAAACAATTCATTATTGCTTATCGATAGTTATACAAAATATTTTCATTTAAATGCAGTTTCTTAAATAAATGTATGCAAGCATTATTTATTCTTTATAACTTGGGTTATTTCAAATAATATAAAACTATATATTGTACAATAAACACTCGACTACATCTATAATTATATAGTTTTACATTGACGATATCAAAAAAAGAAATGACATAGAAAAGAATGCAATGACAAATGACATAGTCACTTCTAGTTTTTATTAAAAAATAACATCAACTGTACCATTTATAGCACTGGATATAACACAGAAAAGTACAAAAAATACATAAAGATAAAACACTATATGCTACTTGTTTTGAGTGAGCTAAATGAAAATAAACAAAGCTCATAAATTAAAATTAATGTATCAAGTTCCTAAACAAAGTATTTTTTGTCTACAAATATAATCACAAAATTTTCAGAATAACTCTTGTCAGAGTAGAGACGACGACCCCCATCCGACCTCTCATGTGGAAATATGCAGCAAGTAGCATTTTAAAATAATATCAGTTCGTATAAAACCAGTATATTCTCGTATATATAAATTATATATATACATACAAACATTCTTATTTGACCCGCTGTGTGTGGTCTGTTATAACCCGGGGTTATGATTAGATAAAACTAATCATAGAGGGCCAATATACAATGATACTCTGGATTCTTGCTCACACAGTAAATGGTATCAATACAAATGTAAAAACTTCTTAGTTGAACATGGAGCATAACTAGTGTAATTTTTAAAGCCAAACCAAAATTAGAAAAACTATCTAGACTGAGTTTTAATCTGGGTCACGTGCATCTACAATCTAGGCCACCAGGTCATATATAAGAAAAATCTTATTTCAACTCTAGAGGCAACATTTATGAATTGATAAACCTTGGCTGACATACCTAGGCGTAGTTGAAATCTTGTCAGTTATGCCCCGAAACAAGCTCACCGGGTAAAATCTTTGAAAAACTTACTTATCGACCTACCTATGCCACATTTAGTTAAAGACATTTTAGTCAGCATCACGTTATTCCTCCATAACCTCGTTTCATGTTTTTTTTGCAAACCAATATCTTACGGTAGTATTAAAGATGAAGACAATACGGTGGGCCTATTTGTATGGTTAGAGATGACTGCATTGTATCCCCTAATTTCACCTCTGACACCCACTTTATCTTTCATCCAAATGTACAACGTCAGACTGGAATGCACGGCGCAAAGTCAAGATCGCTGTTGCATATCCATATTGATACCAGCTGCATATCATAGCACATTTATTAAAATTAAACACGTGATTGCACATTTTATACTTTCATTATAAAAATTGTCTTCTTTTTATTTCGGTTATACTCAAGTTCTAGCTAAATATTTTACGCGGAGACGAATTCTCCAGGAAAATACACTGTTATACCTTGGAAATAGTATCCAATTTGGAAACCGTAGTCTATTTTGGACTACCACTGGATCTCCAATACTTCTGTCCCGAAATTAATAAATTAAAATTACATTACAATTCAAACACCGTTCAAATCATCCAATTAGTGTACTTATATACACATAATCCTTTAAATTATCTGGTTTTCTGCATATCGGAGATTCGTCTGACCAAAATAAATTCCCAAAGTATGTCTCCTATAAGTAGTGTTTTAAAGTGTAAAAACCAAGTAAAAATGTGTCATTGTCTCTTCATTCGTATCTGTAATGTTTTCAGTTTCAAACTATTGCTTTTTGTGGCCCAATTAGTGTTACCATTTGTAAGTCAGAAGTTTTATTATGCTCTTTCACACTTTGTCTTAATTGCCCCTCTGGAAGGGTCCGTGATTTTATTATAGCCCACTTCCTCCTAACAGATTTAACGAACAGTGTCTGAAGTTGGAGAACCATGCTACATTACCAGCCTGAAAGTGTTCACCGTCAGTTAAAAAAAACATGTCATTAATGAATCCAAGCAAAAATTGCATATATACAACATAATTGTCATAAATAATACAACGAACATCTTATAATAACCTATTGCCTACACCTATATTGCAGCACATAATCTGCACAATGGGATCAGATATAATGATGATACATATTTTTTGACCAGTACATGTTCCCATCATTTGTTTGAATCACAACATAAACTTGTTTTTGAACGAGCCTGGGCTAAAATCGGAAATTGAATCTTTTGTTCACAATGAAAAAAAAAGCAATCGACAGCAGGAAGAATTCTGCCACTGACTCTGACCGAGTATTGTTCATCATGTTTCATCAAATGCTTGATATGCATTTGGCTCCGTCTCTTCGGCCTGGTATGCTATGTGGGGATGGAACCGACTGAGTTGAAGGAGGTCCGCGTGATGCCTATCGCACGAATCTGGACAGAGTAAAAATAATTCTTCATTTTACAGACACATTTCTTCAACTTTTCAATGCTGGTAAATTAATGACCTTATGGTGAAGAACCGACATTGGCATTAATTAGAATCGAAAAATATGATCAATAGAAAATAAGGCTGGTTTTAGAAAGGGCAGGCCTGCTAATGATCTCATTTGATTATAATAAGACGTTACTTTTGCTAAAAAAAATGTCGTTTAGTGCCGGCAATATGTCCGAACATTCAGGTTGCATTCGATTTAACTTGGCATGTTTGTGTCGTAAAGTAACTTGCCGCATAAGGCATTACCAGGCATGGCTTCTATTATATGTGCTCAGCGGGCTGCAGATCCAGATAAAAGTGAACGACAAGGTCTCGGATGCTTTATCCCACTCTAGAAGTATCCAACAAGGATCGATCCGTTTGCCCTTGCTGTTTTCTTTCATTATAAACAGGTTGTCTAAAACAGTTAAGGAACAGTAATCAGCCAGTTTGCCGATAACTTGGGAACTTGGCTTAAAGGATGCATTTTGGTAAAACTGAAGAACGACGATTGGACTCGCTGTGGACATGGTTAACCCAGGGAGTATAAAGATTTCTCCTAGTGAAACTGTAGGTATTTATTCGGAAACCAACTTCAGCACGCCTTCGATGTACCTATAGGCGGCGCAAAATTATCGTTAAGAAAGTAGTTTAATTTCATGGTATCTATATAGATATCAGCCTCAATTTACGTCAAAACTTTCTCTATATTTCAGACAAATGCGATAGAGACCTTAATATCATAAGGATGCTAAGAGGAACAATAACGGTTCAGATTTATATCTCAGATATAATTCAGTACAAAGCTCTGAGGATATCCATGGGTGCCCTCCTAACATCTGCACCCGCCCACTGTCTAGAATAGGAGGCTGAAGTGCTTCATTTGGTTCGGCGCCGTGAACAGAAAATTATCCAATATTTGACTAGAGAACAGACCCGGAAGAAACAGAACACGATAAAAGCTGTTGTCTTTATTGGCGCCTTCATAAATGGCAAACGAGCCATGTACAAACGAAAAATCACGAACAAAAAGAAATTTTACGTTTAAAGATAGAGAGAGAATTACTTAATTTGCACACTTCTAGTGCAACAATGGGGTAATTCCTTAATCGTGTCATTAGTACAGATATAAAAGATTATTACACGGTCTACTTTTCTTTATATTAAATTTTTTATATTAATTTTTACCATAGAAAGGTTGTCAAAGGAACAAATTTGTGCCTTTCATCATATATATGTTTTAGATGACCTTAAAACTAAGGGATTCAAATTCCGGGCCTTAACCAACCAGTGAAAATGTGAAGTTTTCAGATGGAGTTGTTTCCCTTCAACTCTAAGCCTAAAAGATTGACTCTGACTTCCTTATTTTAACAATATAATTTATTTAAGATTTAAGGAACATCAGGACTGCTTACACCTTTTAATCCTTTGTAATAGATTGTTATGAAGTAACTGTTGTTTAAAGGGACTTGTTCACAGATTTTGGCATGGTTTAAATTTTGTCAGTAAGTGCTTTAAATTGATAAATGTTAACATCGGTGATAAAGAGCTCCAGTATAAAACAGGAAAAAGAAAAGAAAAAAGGAAATCCCCACCTGGGCTCGAACCACTGACCATTTAAGTAAAAGTCTAGCGCTAAGCACAATTATAGCCAAAGTTGTATTTGATACTTTATAAAGGCATTCCTTGAAATGTCACAACATATAACAATAACAGCATCCAAATTATTCAAGCGTTTGTAGCGCTTAATAATTTTCAAATTTTTAAATCGTCAAAATATGCATACAATGGATATGTTAGAGCATGGTAAATGCTCAGTATTACTTTTTCCTTGCAAAAATTTCCAAATCTGAAACACTTTTTTTTTTTTAAAGTTAGTCAATATATCAAACTGTGAACTGGTCACTTTAATTCAAGTCATAGCAAATCCGCTGGATTTCTTTTCACTATGTGGATTTTTAAAAAGGGTATTGCTTGCTATAGTCGAGTCCGTATGTTTGTTATTAAGTACTATCTTGACCGGGGTATAGTCTGCATACTGAATTTCCTTCATCTTTGTTTTTTAAATATTATATACTATAGTTTAATCTATCGGTTTGATAGTAAGGTATATCTTGACTAGGTAACATGCAATATCTGGTCATAAATTTAATGAAATCCTAAAATGATATACGGTAATGAGTAATGCCAATTTAAATGATCGAAATCAGGCGATTGAAGACTGTTTGCAACAAAAAATATTAAAAGTAACAATTCGCAAGGTCAGAGTATGTCTCCTTGGGATACGCCCCTGTTTGCACTGTTACTTGTGGATGCTCTGGTGTCACTCCCTAGAGTGCAATTAACGAATGGGAAAAATCCCTAAGGGGATCGGGTCCGTTTGCTTTGGGTTTGCTTAAAACATCGTTTTTCATAGCAGGAAAACCCCTGAAATATTCTAATGCCTATCAAGAGCAAGTAATCTCAGCAGTCACTCCTCCAACAGCTCATCAGAAGTGGATGATTAAATATTTATGTTCTGTACCATGACAATCATACTTAATGACAACCTTACTTTAGTGTGAATTCGACTATGCAAACAGCAAAACGCAGACACATTTATAACTATCCTCTTTAAATAAGCCTCTGTAAATATTGAAAAATAATTTTTGTTTATTTGTTTCGTAATTTATGTGTTCTTATAAATTATTATGGTGTCTTAAAGAAAGATTTATATCCCCACGCTTGTATTGATCTCCGCTTTTTTTTTTTGATCGGACCATATTTCCTCCTACACTATTAGCACTTTAATGCTGAACATCTCTTATGTCAACACGGGCGGGGTGAGGATACGCGTCGCCATCTGCCGCGCCATTCCTAGTTTAAGTTTGTTCAGTGTTCCCTGAAAGACACAAGTGTTAACTGAAACCATTGATTTATTGCATTTGTGTGATTTAATCGGGAAGATATGTGACTGGTTGTAAAATGTTAACTTTATATCAGTTGAAGTGTTTGTCATCCACAATTGAAATTATAAGGGTACAGTTCTATGGGCTGATCTCTGTGTGGGTCCCCAGAAAACCAAAGAATATTGCCCTTGCTTATGCACAATCAGAACAAAAAATATTTCGCATCTGCTCAAAATTGTGTATATCGACTATGTTAACACAACATGCGGCTATGTTCCCATACACAAACTAGAACTGCAACCTAAGTGTGGTATATTCTGCCACAAAAGATGGGCATGGCTTAATGTTGTAAAATGATGATGATGATGATAATGTTGATGCTGATGATGATGAGAAAGATGGAGGATGATGAGGATGATGAGGATGATGATGATGAAGCTGATGATGACGACGACGACGACAACGACGACAACGACGACAACGACGACGACGAAGACGACGAAGACGACGACGACGACGACGATGACGANAAAAAAAAAAAAAAAAAAAAAGACAATATCCATCCCAATATATTCAGCTGCATTCATAATTTTGTATTAATTTGGTAAAGTTCTTTTAGAATCCAGTTCATAATGCTAATGCTATATATGCGTTTATAAAATAACGAGTGAGTTATTATCACTTAAGTAAAGGTGGGCTCAAGAATAAATATCGTACATTGAATAAGTTTACAGAATTTAAAAGGCTATAAATTAGCAGTACTGGGTGTGCTAGTATGAGTTATTTTTCATGAACGATCGAAAGTGTAAGAGGTGCAGTCGATCAACCCTAAATCAAAGACCGCTAAGGAGGTAGATAACAATATTTGACTGTGATTTCAATTTTGTAATTCCGGACATTCGCTCCCACTGACAGTGGTGTCTACTTTAATTTTGACAAGGCGGATATTCGTTCCTACCTTGTTCTAATACCAACCGGAAATTCGTTCTTACGTTATTTCGATAACCCGAACAATCGTTCCAACATTATTTTGACAGCCCGGATATTGTTTCATACATTATATTGACATCCAAGACATTGGCTCCTACATCATTGCATTCCCGAACATTTGTTCCTAAGTTACATTTATTAGAATAAGTGCCAATTTTGTGAACGGAATAGAACATGTATATGCATTTTATGATAAAAATGATGACTTCTGATTTTTACAAATCGTTACCTATTAAAGTAAAAGTTAAAAATGTTTGCATTACACTATACAATGACTGCTCAATACTAATACTAAGGCAGGACATCGATGTATCTTACATTGTGTCAATAAAAACATATTCGTTTGACACATTGGTGTGTGTACGTAACTGCGTGGAGACTATCTGAGCATAATATGATAATTGAATTTTGCTTAACAAAGGGGCAATAAAAACCGTATTATAAAAAATCGTCGCAAGATTGGTAAAACAATTAAATTAATACCCTAACATTTGTCAAGACAATTGTTTTAATGTGTGTCAATCTAAGTTTTTTAGAAATACATTTAGAGATGTAAGTGTGCATTGGATTTATTTGTTGTGTATTTTCTATGAGAGCTACTTATTTATTTAAGAACATTAACTTTAAATTTATTATGAAACAAGAACGATTTGGGGTATATTTCTTGTAAAAAAAATGTCGCGAAGATATGGCAACTTGAGAGATCTCTGTGGTAACTACATATACCGAGCACATTGTGATCAATACTTAGATTGTTATCAGTAAAACCAATTAAAAACAACATCATAAACGTTTTAAAATGCATTTCTCTTCATATTAAATATCGTATTCGGGCATCAATAAACACAATATTTAACATTGCAATATTGCGAAATAGTTCAACATTTTCTCTTATATGATACAACCATATTTTGCCACTCAGTGGGAGCAGACTAAACGTGGAGACTTTTCTAACGCAATGGACAAAAAAAATCAATCCATATTTAATAATTTCTGCAAATTTAATTGAAATTGTTTGACAAAAAAGTTTAAAACTTAACAGATTAAAAAAATAATTTCAAAAGTCAAATTCTCAAAATCGTACAACGTAAAATAATAACAATGTGAAAAAGCACGAATATCACAAATTTGAGTGGCTAAAATCACAAATTCGAGTGGCTAAAAGCGTGTGTGTCTTCCTGTTGCGCCAACAACGTGAGCACATTTCTTTCTCATTGAAGCCACGTAGTTGTTAATAAAAACGTTTAGGGATGTTTCGCCACTCTTCCACAAGGACCTACACTTGGAGACTTTTCTAATTCAACAATTTTTCAAACTTGAATATCATAGTTATAAGTAAAGATTTTGTTTTCAAAAGTGTACATGTGATCATTTGACTACATTGTGTGCAAGCAAACGAGTCAATTATTCATCCGTGGCGATCGGACGCTTAAGCATGTGGGTTAAGTAGCCTGCAACATGCCAATTGCGCGGTTGCGCTGCGAAATATTCATGCGAGCCATATTGTTTTGTTAATTAATTTACCTGGTGTTAGAACCCACATAGAATGATGAAATTAAAATTATTATTATTATATCGCGTTTCACCATTTCCACGTGCAAAAAGATGTAACCATTCCTACCCCACGTGCTAAAGCGTTCGATCGTCACGGATGAATGATTTTATCGCGAGCCTGTTCAAATTTTAGTCAAATGATCACATGTAAAAATTCTAATCAAAATCTCTACTCATAAGTGAGATATTCTAGTTTGAAAAGTGTTGCGTAAGAAAAGTGTATACTTTGCAGGTTTGCCAGACGTCACTCGTCAAGTCGTGTATAAATCATTATCTGATTTCCGTTCCCATCCGTGAAAAGGGACATTCTGGACACTCAAAAGGATCAGGTCGCATTGTGATCATTTTTATGTATTTCAGAATTAATACGGAATCATTGTATAACGCTTTTTGTCGAAAATTCAGAAAATTCATGTACTATTAACATACTGTCTTAAACACTTTTTAAGTAACAAAAGTCTGTGTGGACTACTGGTAGCGAGTTAGTTTTTTTCGTGTAGAGGTCCCGGTTGATATGGCATCGGTGTATATACCTGCAGTTGAGGTGTTTGTGGTAGGGTGAGGTGGTACCTCCTGCCATTTTTCTTCTTTATATATGATACAACTGACTCAAGATGAAAAGTACTTCATAGCTAACTTAGGTAAAAAAATAAGCTTTGATCCAGAAAAACATTAAATCCGGTCAAGAAAGTCTACGTATTCCTGGATCATCCCTCGTATCGTGTTACCATACATATATTATCTTTTTAAGACACGCGTATTTCTATACAATAAAAATAAGTAAATATCCAATATGAATATGTATTGTTACAATATAAATATGAATACTTTAAAAGAGATGTACGAGTTTACCATATTGGTATGACTTTATTGAAAACAAATATACAACTAAGATACATAAATATGGAAACATTGCATTTGCACCGTCTTACTAAGCTACATCTCGCAATTCGTTAACTTACGCACAACTATTGGCGTTTATAACAGATTGTATTGAAATAGGTTAAACAAAATTCACATAGTTTACACGTTTATATGATATTACCCAACCAACTTTTTATTTCGGGTAAATTAATAAACTTTATAAATTGTTTTTTTTTTGGTAAGTATGAAAAGTAAGCAGCTAAGTGAAACAGAGCCATTTGTCAGTACATGCATTAAACAATAGAGTAAATATGCAATAAGATAGCGTCGCGTTACCAGCATGGAAAGCGTGGGTGTATAAATTTCGCATAAAAACCTTGAAGCGCAGAGAACAATGAGATGTTTTAATTTCGGTTAAATCTTAATTTAAATTCACTCGTTGATTGGTCGTTTTTACTAAATATGTGCTCGATGCTCGCACTAGACTGTCACTTGATTCACGCATGTTCAATGGGAATCCCCCCATCACAGAATTCATTTTGAATATGCACATGCATAAACTGGCGGACGTTAATGAAATTTGTAAACACATTTGGTCCGTTTCTTCATATCGGTCATATGTTGGTTTTGAAAATAGAAATCGTTATTATATAGGATTATAGTGTTATGGATAGAGTTGGAACATGTAAGTATTCAGCGATCAATACATATGGTAGGGTTAACTAAAATATTGAAAAACAAGCGGACTTCTAACTTTCGAAAGCGTTTGGAAGCGCTGGTCTGCACTATCGAAATATACATGTCCAATGACATTAACCTGCATTTCACCGCGAACCATCGAGGCCGCGGTGGTCCACCGCGATCGCGGTGATCCACCGTGAGATCGATTTCCCGATAACGACCACGGTGCTCAGCAACTGTCGACGGATTCTATCATGATGGAAACACCTTCAGATCGCGGTGATTTTCCACGCTCACGAAAAATTGTCTACGGTGGGACTGTGGTGGATGGCAGAAATTGCGCTAGACGTAGTGTATGTAGTTTGCACAGACCCTTAGCCTATTTGTTATTAATATCATGTTGCATTTAATAAGTATGATTTAATTAGAGCTAAGCTCTTGGAAAATCTGGTCAAAATGCCTAAAGTTTCATTCCAGATTAGCCTGTGCAGTCTGCATAGGCTAATCAGGTACCATACTTTCCGCTTAAACTGGATTTTCCCTTAGAAGAGACTTCCTTTTAACGAAAAATGCCATAAAAGCGGAAATCGTCATCCCGGATTAGCCTGTGTGGACTGCACAGGCTAATCTGGGATGACACTATGTGCAGGCATAAAGCCCCATTTTCCCAGAGCACTGCTTATCAGAATATTTTTTTAGAAAGGGTCTTATTCACAGATAAACGTTTATAAAACTTGTTGTCACATATTAAAAAAGTATATAATGATAAGCAGCACAATTGCACACTTCTTACATACATTTATATGAAATGATGTTACCTTGATGATAAACTAATTGATTCAAAAACATTCTAACAGAGAAAGCAATGTTCTTGTAACTATGTTTGTCGATATCTGTTAAGGATTGGTAGATAATTGACTGAGAATGGATAGATTATTGACCGGGGATCGGTAGATAATTCACCTAGGATTTGTAAATAATTTGAATGAGTATTCATACATGATTTACATTTGTAAATAATTTACTGTGTATTCGTAGATAATTTGACTGTGCATTCATAGATTATTGACTGAGTACTTGTAGACATTAGATGTGTATTCATAGATTATTGACTGAGTACTTGTAGACATTAGATTGAGTATTCATAGATAATTGACTGAGTATTCACAGATATTTGACTGTGTATTCATAGATAATTGGCTGAGGACCCATAGATTATGGACTGAGTATTCATAGACAATGGACTGAGTATTCATAGATAATTTACTCTAGGGTGAGACATTTATGGTATTTGTCTTTTATATAGTTTTGTAATTTTGCCCATGTTAACATTTTTAAGAAATTTAATTTCCAAAAATGTTATATCCTAGCTCTAGATCTGTGAATAAATCCCATCTTCTTATGTAGATGTATAACATAGAATTATGAATTATGATCAGCACCAACCATTTTGTATATTGTATATTATCTATAATCATTACTTTTTCCTTTTACAACTGCATTTGTTTGTTTTCAAGGAGCTGTTATCTCTATTTACTTTGCATATTGTGAAACAGAAATAGTTTGAACATAATGTTTATTTTTGCATGCATAAATAATTGGCATGATCTTTCCAGTGCATATTTGTTTGCGATTGTTATTATGTATGCATGTTATTCCAGTACAATAATTATACAGTATTGTTAACATTTTATTTTTCTAGCTTTTGTGTTTTCGTATCCTTATGTCTTTGTGCACATTCTGTTGCTTTGCTTTAACTTCATATGAGCTTCACTCTGGAAAAACAGGGCTAAATGCATGTGTGTAAAGTTTTGACCAGATTAGCCTGTGCAGTCTGCACAGGCTAATAAGGGATGACAATTTCCCCTATACTGGATTTTTGTGTAGAAGAGACTTAATTCCTTTAAACAAAAAAATATGTAAAAGCAGAAAGTGTCATTCATGATTAGGTTGTGCGGACTGCACAGGCTAATCTGGGATAACACTTTGCAATAATCCATTAAGTACCATTTTCCCAGACAGGGCTCATATATACCTCTTCTATATTATATCAGCGAGGTTCAATGTTATATTGCAATAACTCAATGATAATAAGCATTTTTTTATTAACTGTATATTATTGCATACAAAAGTCAGTTATAATTTGTTAAGTTAGGGTGGTAACCAATGCAAATCAGGCAGTATAACAGAGGTGTATAATTCAGTAAGTAAGGCCTATGTTTTCGAAATCCGCCTGCACCGGCTCTGCTTGTGCAATTCTTGCTTATATGAACGTGGCCTTAGTATGTAGGGATGGGCTTCTTAAACCGCTTAAAAACCCCAAAAGGTAAACCACCCCTATTAAGTAGTTATAAGCACTTACTTAGAATTATATACTAAGTGATTTGTTATCCTTCCTCCAAATAGTTCTAAATGTTTTATTTTTGCTACTAATTTTTGAACTTTCGCTTTTTACTTTCAGCTGTATATTATTAGCGTTTCTGTTTTATCAGTATAACGTATATAGACATATGTTGTAGTAAATGCACATGTGTAATAATAAATATGTAGCCTTCAGTAATTATCTACTTAATTCAATGTCACACATATAAATCATATACTGGACTTCTCATGGCAATTCTCACCAATTTTTATACAAATAAATTATTAAAAATGTCAAGTTAATGTTTATTGACTTTTTATTTACATGTAATCTAGCAATAAGCAAATATTTCAAATTAAGATTGTATATACAGATTTTGTTAATTCGAAAGTAGATTCGAACTACTCAGATGCATCATTTCAATGTTGTCAAATAAAAAACTGTCTATCAACCATAGGTAAACCAAAACCCAAGAAGGCTGCGCCTACTAAAACAGCGCCTGCCAAGGATGGGAAGGCCAAGGGAGGTAAGAAGGGCAAGCCCAAAGGTGGGAAGAAGAAAAAAGAGGTGGTGGAGAAAGAGCCCGCGACGGCAGTGGAGGCAGTGTCCCCCGTGAAGGAGAAAACGCCAGATGTGCCTCGAGAGCCCACACCCAAACCGGCCACTCCAAAAACTGAGAAGGTAAATATATCAGTATTGGGGAAATTGCTTGCATGTTGAATGTGGCCTGTAGATGGAGGTTTGGTTCTTTGTATTTTGTTAAGACACTGGTGTAGTTTATCTTACGATTAAGATAAACATGTATATTGATTATTAAACCATGCGTTCTCAATAATTATAATTTAAGTTAAGGGAAGTTATAAGACTTGTTTCCCTTCTGTCACAATTATTGTCAATAAACAAAATGGTGGTTTTCTTGCATTTTACGCCATAAAATGCACATGTTAATTTCATGTTTTGATGTATATGTTTTTAGGTAAGCTTAACATATGTATTTAATAAACAATTTATACAAAAGTACTGTATATGCTGTAATTTGCAGCTGTCTTAGGAATGTATAAAGACTGTTTTTAGCAAAATTTAGATTTAGAAATCAATGAAAAATTTGGAGATAATTTGTAGGATGTTTTTATAAGAAGAGTTCCCAACTTTTTTTATCGAACTCTAAGGTAAATTTTCCCGTCTTATAGTTTCGTAAGTAATATATATATATATTTAATATTTGTCTTTTAAACACCAGTTAAACAAATAATTTCTGAATGAAATTAATATAATTTCTCAGTATCAAGTGGTATGGGGATCTCATCTGAATCGTGTACATGTTGTACTTTCTGATACCAGTATTTGTGGCTTAAAAAGAAATCCACAGTTAAAAACTATTTTATAGCTTATGTTATAGATCTTTATTATATTTTTTTGAAATAAAAATGCCATAGTTAGTTTTAACTCATGATGACATTTTCAAATCTATAGAAACCAGTCAAAGAAAATAAAAAACTCACAGAAAAGAAAGTTAACACCAGTCTAAATACCAGCTCTCAAAATGAAAGCTCACTGAACAACACTGAAAGCTCTCTGAACAAAACTGGTGCCACCCATGAGTCTAGTATAAATATACTTAGGGATGAAGTACGTAAGGTTGCATTAAAAAAAAACAATTGTTTTGTGGTTGAATTAAAAAAAAAACACTGGTTTTTTGGTTGAAGAGTTTAGAAGCACAATGTGTTGAAATGTTATTTTCTTATTGAAAAATCATTTATATTCTTTGGCATGAAATTTCGTGGTTTTTAAAAGAAGACTCTTCGTTGACATATTAATTTGTGGATTTCTGATTTTGTTTAAAAAAAAAAGGAATTTTTGTCGAATGTTCAGATTGATAAATGTTTGGTATTTATGATTCTTTTGTATAAAAAATCATCAAAATAACATCTTTACTTTGCCAATCTACATGTAAAATAACATTTTAATTCTCAACTTCATTACTTGATCAAGTACCAAACACAAGTGTTTACTGTTAATAAAATCACTGTTGCAGCACTAAATTCATTCAAATCAATGGTTTGTATTTGATGACCACATCTGGTGCAGCGCTTGCTAAGAATGAGAGAGAGCTGAAAATGTTTCACTGATATTGGTGAAATTGAGCCTGTTTTGGGAGAACAGGGCTTAATGCATGTGCGTAGAGTTTCGTCCCAGATTAGCCTGTGCAGTCCACACAGGCTGATCAGGGGCAACACTTTTGGGTTTTATGGAATTTTCGTTAAAAGTAAGTCTCTTATTAGCGAAAATCCAGTTTATGCCAAAAGTGATATCCCTGATTAGCTTGTACAGACTGCAAAGGCTAATCTGGGATGACACTTTATGCACATGCATTAAGTCCTGTTTTCCAAGAACAAGGCTCTAAACATGTGAAGACATAAGTGAATAAATGATTGTCTGTAAATCTTTGTTGCAGCCACCCTTAGAAAAATCTGCAGGCAAATCCAGATCATCCTCGTCTGTGTCAGGCTCTAGAAGTCTGAAGGTGGTTGTTATGTTCACCACCAATCTCCCCCTCTCCCTCATTTTAACCCATTTATGCCTAGTGGACTCTCCCATCCTTCTAAATTGGATCAATTTATTTCCAGAATTAGGGATGTCTAGTATATTTATTTCTATATTTAGAATATTTCTTACAGAAATTCCTTTAAGCAAACAGCGCAGACCCTGATGAGACGCCGCATCATGCGGCGTCTCATCTGGGTCTACGCTGTTTGCCAAGGCCTTTGTTCTAGATGCTAGGCATAAATGGGTTAACTGAAACTTGTTGTTTTCCTGTAACAATGTTCATGTTTTCAGTTCCAGTTTTCATGTTTATGTATGACTTGTAACCATCCCATGTTATCTCTCCTATTATATATATATAACCAGTCGTGTCGCTTTAAAATAAAATGTTCATCAGTTATTTTATGATCCCATTCAAAGAAGCAGGCACAGCAGTCACACTTTGCAGCTCTGCTTAATTCCTCTTGATATTCCAGTTCTAGTCTTTAATTTACCATATGTTGATGGATTTTATAATAACTTGGCACAATGTTTCATGTACAAAACTTGTCTCACTACCCCAAATGTAAAGGTCACACTTAGAGGTCAAAGGTCAAATTTAGCCATAAAAAAGTTTGATTATTCGTGACTCAGCCTTCACTTTGCTATATATTGATAGATTTGAAAATAACAAATATGAAAATTCATAAAACAAAGTGTTACATTAAACACTAGTGTCCCTACCTGAAAGGCAAAGGTCATACTTAGTGGTCAAAGATCAAATTTGGCCATAACACAGCCTAAACATCCCTATCTTAGCCCATATATGGATGGATTTTTAAATACTTTGGCACACATGTAAGGCATCATAGGATAACATCATCTTTCAACCTCAAAGGTCAAGGTCACACTTGTGGATCAAAGGTCAAATTCTGACATAACACACCTTTTCTGGAGTTTGTCATTTATCATGTATTTTTTAGATATCTTACCATTTATAAAACCATTTGGAGATTGTCATGTGTCACCCTGGCTCAAAGGTCAAGGTCACACTTTAAGTTCAACAGTTAAATTTTTGGCCATAAAACAGCTAGTTTTTTTAACCTAAGTGGAGTCTAGAGGCAAAAATGGAATGTGTCTGGGCATCCCTGCCTTATTGACATAGGTCTTGTTTGTTTTGTTACATAAGTGTTTCATTAGTGTTTCTTGTCACTTTGACAAAGACATTTACGAACATAGAGACATACAAATATTAACTTCAGGAAAATCATCATTGGCCTGTCTTACAGGTTGTTGCATTAAAAAATAATGTGTTCATAATACCTGAAGCTCATAACCTTGTTAACCCATTTATGCCTAGTGGACTCTCCCATCCTTCAAGATCGCATCAATTTATTTCCAAAATTAGGGATGTCTAGTATATTTATTTCTATGTTTAGAATATTTCTTACAGAAAGTCCTTTAAGCAAACAGCGCAGACCCTGATGAGACGCTGCAGGCCTATTTTCTAGACTCTAGGCATAAATGGGTTAATAAAGTGTAACATCTTAAATAAATTTCACAATGTCAGTGAGAATGTTACTCAATGAATGTAATGGTGGCTAGATTATGGCAGGGTTCAATTTTGCTGTAAGATACCATGCTGTTGACTTATGAAAACATAATCTAGTATTATAGGTAAAGATTTTTTATATTTTTTTTTGGTTAACATTTCAAGCCAGTGTGTTTTGCACCTTTACCTTTTTTCTTTGCCCCTATCTAACTCATTGTTGTCACATCCAACAAATGTAAATTGTATTTCAGCCTTTATGTAGAATTTGAGATTCGTTCGGGAAAAACTGGGCTTAATGGATGTGCTAAAAGTGGTGACTCAGATTATCCAGTGCTTTCCACACAACCTAATCATGGAAGACACTTTCCACTTAAACTGGATTTTTGCTTCGAACAGACTTCCTATAAACAAAAAATTTCATGTGAAGCAGAAAGTGTTGCCCCTGATAAGCCTGTGCAGACATCGCAGACTTATCTGGGACAACACTTTACACTTATTCATTAAGCCCAGTTTTCCTAAAACGTGGCTCATTTGTTTATGACATGTTCATAATTAAAATGATTTGGGGTCAAACACCATACATATTACAATTTGTTCTATTATTGTTTGCAAATTAAATTGTTAAAGTTATATTCCTATTTTTCAGCTTTTCCATTTGCATGCCCCTGCCAGGGGTCATAAAGCCATTGGCCTGTCAGTTATTCTGTCATTCCTTTTTTTTTGATAAAATAAAATCATGCTTGCCATCCTAGTGCATAAATTGCCTTGATTAGAAAACAAAATGAAAGATCTGATGACAAAACTATTTTAGCAGCGCTTTGGGGAAAAAGGTTGAAATGCATGTGCTGAAGTGTCATCCCCCATTAGCCCTTGCAGTCCGCACAGGCTAATGAAAGATACTTTCTGCATAAACTGGATTTTCTCTGAGAAAAGACTTTCTTTAAACGAAAAATTCCAGAAAAGCGGAAATTGTCTTTCCTGATAAGCATGTGCTGACTGCACAGGCTTATTTGGAACAACACTTTATGCACATATATTAAAACCTGTTTTCCCAGAGTAAAGTTCAAATAATGTTCTTATAATTATTGTTTATGGGTCGATAAACAACAATGTTATTTGTATGCATGGCTGTTTATTAATTGTGTCATGTTCTGAGAAAACTGTGCATAATGCCGGTGCGTAAATTGTCATCCCAGATTAGCCTGTGCAGTTTCATTTAAATAAAGTCTCTTCTTAGCAAAAATCCAATTTAGGCGGAAATTGTCGTCCCTGATTAGCCTGTGTGGACTGCTCAGGCTAATCTGGGATGACAATTTACCCACAAGCATTATGCCCAGTTTTCTCAGAACATGGTACAATTAAGCTACTTAGGATTACACACATTGTGGATTATTTCTTTATGCAACATTATTCAAATCATTGTTTATTATTGATCAATATTCAATGATATGTAATAAATAGTTCTTAAATAATAAACAGTGGTTTAAAAGATCTTTCAAAATCCTATTATATTGTTACGTGTACTTTAGATCACTACTGTCTTGACTCACTCTCTATTTGACCTTTGACCTTGCATCGTGACCTACTTTCGGTTTAATTCTTGCACAGTCAGAGAGCCCCAAGCCATACAACTCGGATGACGAGGAGGATTTCATCATCGTCCGGGACGAGACGATGTCGCCCGAGGTCCCAGCCGATACCGGACTGAACATCACGACAAGCGTGGAGGAGGAACCAGAGGAGGTGCGTTACCAGCCTTTACCTTGTGACCTTGGTGTCATTGGTTACCGTTACTATGGCTGACATGTTTACATGTTTTGTTCTGTGCAATCATCTTTTGTCCGTTATTTGATGGTTGTTGTCTATCGCCTATAGCCATCTAGTTAACATTATATAGAGGTCACATTCTATAGAGGTCACATTCATTGCAAGAAGTTTGGTCACAGAACTATGCATGTTTGGTGAAGAATTTGAAGTCAGGGTCACAGTTCAAGGTGAAATGTCAAAACCTTGTCCAGTGCATAACTTTGCCCAGCAGCTATATATTATCACATAACATTAAATATGTGACAAGCATGATGAAAAAGAGTGTCATATCATCAGAGTGTTACACTGTCTTCAAGGTCAAAGGTTAAGATAACAGTTTAAGGTCATTGTCAAATATAAGAAACCAATCAAAGGCAAAAACATATCCTTGAGCATAACTAGGATTTCCAAACGTCAGATGTTAGAAGCATTCTGCGATGGAATGGCACACACAATAACCACGTCCCTAGGTTAAAGGTCAAGGTCACAATTCCAGGACACTCTAGAGGCCACATACAGTCAACTAGAAACATGTTCAGAATATTTGTCCCAATTATATCAGAGACAGGTTCAAGACTGGGTCACTTGTAGTAAAACAAACTTGGGTCCAATTTAAGAAAACAATTCAGACGCTCTATGAGCCAAAAGTTGAGTCTGCTCAAAACTTGCTTAAAAAAACTTGTTCTTTAAAGCCCCTCGAAACTTTGTTCTTGAAAGCCCCTCAGATGAGTGGCCTAGCATCTCATGACCCCTTGTTTATGTTTATGCCCCCCAAGGTGGGCATATAGTGATTGCACTGTCCGTCTGTCCGTCCGTCTAAAATTCCGTCACACTTAAAGTTTAAAGTTTGCGTTTAGGTTTCGAAAAATGTGGAAAAAGGGGGCATATGTCATCCTATGGTGACAAGCCTTGTTTTTAAATGCAGTTTCTTCAATATCAAAATTATTGTATTATTAGCATTTTTTTTAAATAAAATAAACATAGATAAATGCATTTAATACATTTCTTTCAAATAAATGTCCATGTTTTATTGTATTTGATCTATTTTATTTCATTGTAAATTTAATAACAAAACTTCATAAAATCATGTACATGTGCGAAAGCCATGGTAACAATGTGTTATTGATCACCGTTTATCACTTTGGGTTAAAAACTTCTTTCATATTTTGTGTGAATGATGCTATGATGATTTCACTGTAACATTCACTAGTACACAGGGCCCCAGATAATTTTTCTGGCAGGGGGGTATTTCACCCCCTGTTTTTTTAAAGCTGGGGGTATTTTACCCCTTAAGAATTTTTTGTGTGGGTATTTCAAAATTTGAAAGAATAATGAGTGGTACCGCCTTAAAAACAACTCCAAACACAAGCTTTCTTACTCGAATCAATGCAATTAACAATTAATTTACCCAAAATAAACGGCAGAATGGTGATTAAGCTATGAATTTATCTCTTTAAACTTAATTCACACTACTAGGAGCTGAGACTATGAGTATTTTTCCCAATTTGTTGTCCATTCGGGCTTCAGTTTTGACGCCATATTTGTTTATGAATGGTACTGATTGGAATATTCCACAAGTTCCGTGTTTTCGCGTGACGCATTTTAATAGAGTTAAATGCGTAACCGATATTCTCAGGGTGTATCAGTACGCTCTGGAAATATATTTAAAGCGTTTGTCGGGAAAACTGATGCGTATTTACGCAAATACGCCCCTTATCTGGAGCCCTGCTAGTACATGTTTTACAGAATACTTTTGTTTGCAGATTTCACCATATACTATTTTAATTATTATATAGTATTTAAATTCATCTTGTCAACTTATTAAAAAGCATCAAGTCTGAATAGACTTGTCCCGGAATGCGCACGAGTTTAGAAAAACCCACTTATCACCCCGGTACAAACAACGCCGGTCCATAATATCAACCACTGATTGCTTGATTTAAATAATAACGGTTGATACGGTGTGTGATTTTGAAAGGATTATAAATGGGTCAGCTTTATTTGTACCGACAGACTTGTGGGTTTTTCCAAAAGGTTGTTTTTGCGGGATACATATATTGTCAATACTTATGTGACTTTAATACCAGATCTAAGTTTCAAGGAAAAAAATCATTGTTTCCAATTTTAGCTGGATGAAGAAGGCTTGGTTAATAAGTTTGAACACTATAAATGCATTTTATAGTGTAGATGTTTGTAACATTTTATCCATATAATGTCCATATAATATCTGAATTGCTATCTTATGTGTTTTTTATGTCTGACCCAATTTGATTTAATAATGTTCTCTTTTGATTTATCATATGAGCCATGTTCTGGGAAAACAGGGCTTAATGCATGTTCATACATTGCCCTCCGTGAAACAGCCTGTGCAGTCTGCACAGGCTAATCAGGGACAACACTTTCTCCTCTTATGGATTTTTTTCTTTTAGAAAGTTTCTTTTAAACGAAAATCTAGTCTAGGCGGAAAATTTCGTCACTGATAAGCCTGTGCGTACTGCACAGGCTAATCAGAAACCACACTTAATGCACATGCATTACACGCAGTTTTCCCAAAACAAGACTCATGTATACCAAATTACCGACCATATACAGAATCGACCTAAGAACGTTCTTAGAAAAGTAAAGAATAAAGAATTTTCTTTATTCTTTATTCTCAAGTAAAGAATTGTTGGTGAATACGGGCCTTGTTCTAACAGTTGACTTACTGTCTACGAAATAGCACTTTAAGATGACAGGTGAAATGAGAAAAAACAAACACTATATGATATTTTTGCTAGTTTTGAAAGGTTTGGGCTATACTATGTCCGGCATCGGTAGTCGACTAAGGTAAAACAGGCAAATTCGCCTACAAAACTAAACAAATTAAGATGTTCTTCTTCTTTTTTTTATATGTTTAAAACATATTGTTATTTTATAATATATTAGTAGTTTAACTATAGATGTCAGTGTAGGTATTTGCTAGATAATTTTGTAGCCGTTAGGACATTTCTTTATGTTAAATTCTTACTTACTTTTGTTTATTGTCTATTCATTTACAATTAAGTCCAATATACTGTTTGTAAATAAGGTTTCAAATGAATAATCACTCCAGACTTCCAATATATATACATGTATGCCCCCCTTCGAAGAAGAGGGGGTTTATTGTTTTGCTGGATGCAGGTCGATCGGTATGTTGGTCTGTCGGTCGGTCGGTCTGTGTGTCTGTCGGTAGACCAGTTCGTTTTCGATCAATAACTCCTCAATGAATTGACCGATTGGCTTGATACTTTACATGTGCATTGGCCTTGGAAAGAAGATGACCCCTATTGAAATAGGGATCACTTTGTCAAAGGTCGCTGTCACAATAAGTGTGACAATTGTTTCCGATCAATAGCTCGTCAACCAATTGACCGATTGACTTGATATGTCACATGTGCATTTGCCTTGGACAGTAGACGACCCCTTTTGAAATTGGGGTCACTAGGTCATAGGTCAAGGTCACTGTCACAATAGTTGTGAAAATCAAGGCCCTGTTTTGGGGGCAATAATGTCTCCGACCGCGGAACTCTTGTTTAAATCCTGTTTACACTATTCACGTCCTTATATTGTTGATGTTGTTTTTCTATGTAGTTAACTATTGGAGAATTAGGTTGCAAGGGCAAGGGCACAAAAACACTGGTATCTTCGTCTAAAATAATGATTTATTGACCAGTAAATTGACATCAGTCAAGTAGCATTAGTTGCTAGTCTAATGTGTATGAGTGTAACATTTGCATGTACCGGTATGCATATTGTTTAACCCTTTGAGCGCTGGAACCGGATTTTGAAGGCCTTTGCAAACAGTTTGGATCCAGATGAGACGCCACAGAACGTTGCGTCTCATCAGGATCCAAACTGTTTGCTATTCTGATAGTATTCTTTGATTTTTTTTTGAAGAAATGCTAATTTAAAAAATTCAGCAGACAACATTTTAGCAGACGACAAATTTCCCAGCATGCAAAGGGTTAATGCATGCTAAGGTACAAAAACAATGCATGTTAGGAAGTAATACAGTAAAAACAAATCTCCAACTTAACTTGAAACAAATGCATGTAAGAAAATCATACAAGCACTCAGGCATCTGATATTGAGACTTAATATCATCAAATATTACAATTACATTTATATTATTATATGTGTTTATATTATATATATTAATGACATTATATCATGGACCTCTTGTTGGTATGTTTTTGTTAACAGCAACAATATTATTTCAATAAAATATATTTTAGTGTTTAAGAAACCATTTGTACTTAGGTCACAAATCGTTTAAGCTAAATGTTTTAAGATTGCCAGTACATATTTATATAATAACACGCAGATACTGTCAGCAACTGAGGGTGAAACAGAAGATATGGTAAGATGTTTCTATGGAAACGGTGCATGTTGATTTCCATAGTGACCCCTTGTTTATGTACTGGTGACTGGTTTGGGAAGGTGAAAGGACCAATATTTGAGGCTTGGTTTGAAGTATGTTGCAAAGCTTTCAATAATACGCAGACATGTTTTGGTAACTTGAAGAAAAGACTTTCGGAAATTGTTCAATGTCCAGTTACTTGAATTATAACCAGTTTTGATCATTTTGCAATATACATTTGTGCATGCGATGTCTTGATTTGTGTTACGATGTTATAAAACAAATCATGGAAGAGTGCTCTGTTTTCAGAAGTTGGCCTTTCTTCCTAACAAGCTTTCAAACATCTCTCTGTGAACATGTATTCAGGTGCTTGAAGTACCCAAGGCAATGATTCCTACCAATAGGAATCGACAGCAGTTGCTGCTTTGTATGCTCCCCATATATATACATTTTATATGGGGAGCATATAGTTGCCAGTTTGTCCTTCCTTCCGTCAAACTTCCGTCACACTACACTTTTATTACAGTTTCTTATAGCGCCTTCAATATTTTACCGATCTCTTACATATTTTGCATGTAGGTACCTTGCATGGACCTCTACCTTTTGATGAGGTTTGACGTCACTGGGGTCAAGGTCATGGTCACCGAGGCTAAAAGTAGATTTTCTCAAGGTCACATTTTTTTCCATACAATTAACCCATTGTCGACAAAGCATCATCGGGGAGCATCCATCAGGTTTACTGATATCCTTGTTTCTATTATGACTTTTCTTTCCTCCTCCTTTCTACCAACATTGATTTATGGTGCCGTTAAAATTAGTGGATAATATGGGCAGCAAGCTGTAGTCAAACAGTCTGTAGGTTGACCAAAATTCTAAAACCTGCTTGCTAAGTCCAGAAGTTTTCATCTGATTTTCACAAAAATAAGGTTCACATATTGTGCTTAAAGTATCTTACCCATGTTGGAAAATAGTCGCACAAGTTCATTGTTTATTTATTGGTGCACCATATACTTTCATATGATGTAATGGTCAACTATACGTAGCAAACGTATGATGCATCTCTCTTCTCATATTGTCAAATTGCAAAAAAAGCATCAAGAAAACCCTGCCCCAAACGAAGCACAAACAAACACTTGTCTTTTATTAGCTCGGCTGTTTTCGGAGAAAAACCCGAGGTATTGTCATAGCCAGCTCGTCGTCAGCCGTCCGCCGTTCGCCGTCCGAGTCGTCCCAAAACCTTAACATTGGACATAACTTTTGCAATATTGAAGATAGCAACTTGATATTTGGCATGCATGTGTAATTCATGGAGCTGCACATTTTGAGTGGTGAAAGGTCAAGGTCATCCTTCAAGGTCAAAGGTCAGAAAAAACATTTTTTTTTTTTTTTTCAAAACTGCACCCGCAGCCGAGCGTTGGCATCCGCTCTGTGTAGCTCTTGTTATTAACTATTGTGCTTTCATCCTTTCTGCATCAAGATGCCAGAATTCGACTACATGTCTCTATACAACGATGGCTCCATAGATTTCGAAATAATTGTCCAGGGGGTTTCACTATTGGCCTTCAAGAAAAAAGGCAAAAAAGGAAAGAAGGGGAAAAAAGGCAAACCCGGGCAACTGAAGAGACGCACTAGCTCCATGTTGACCTTCACCTTTAAATCTGTTTCCATGGCTTCGTCGACCTTGACTGATGACCTTTTGGTTGATTCTGAAGCAGAAAAGGTTTTTGATGACAGTGAAGAGAGCGACGAGAACGAACAGTTGAGTGAATGTCACGAGCTTTCAGAGACTGTGGAAGAAACAATGGAGCAAGAGGCTGAAAATGATGCAATGATAGTGGCTGTAACCGTGAGAACATATTGTGAATATTGTGACTATGGAAACACACTCTGTATATTGTGACAATGGCAACACTTAAAGTACATATCGTAACTATGACAACACATCTTGTATATTGTAACTGAGGAAAAACACCCTGCTTGTCAAAAATACGGCTTCATACCCTTATTGTTGTTACTGCAGCAGAACATTGTGTATACATTGTACATGGGGAATGTCATCACCATAGCAATACATCCTTTATATATGGAAACAACGGTTACACATCCTTTATATGTCATAACTGGTGCAACAATTTTGTTTTATTTTTTGGTACTTATTTCAACTAAATTATATGAAAAACAATGGCAAAACATCCTGAATTTCATAACAACTGCAATGCACCCTTTGGACTGTTACCATAGCAACACGTCCTGAGTATAGTAACTATTTCAACACATCATGTACCTTGTATCCTTGGCAAAACGCTCTGCAAAACGTAACTATGTGAAAAAGTGCTGCATATCATAAATATGGCAACACATTCTGATTATAGTAACTGCTGCAATTAATATTGTATATTGTTACTATGACAACAAAATCAGAATATGGCAACAATGACAACATTTCCTGAATATTGTTACTATAACAACACATCCTTGAGGCTCTTGTTAACGCATCAATAGTGTTGCTATGGTAACATATCCTTAATGTAGTAACTATGACAACACCTTATAAGTACCATAACAATGGCAACTGATCTGGTTGTTACTATGGATACATATCCTATGTTTAATTATTATGGCAGTTTTTTGTAGTTCAACTATGACAAATAAGTCACTGTTTCCAAGCAATACAATGGCGTATTAGTTCTCTGTTTTTTGGTGTACATAAGTAAGGAAAACACTTTAATGGGTAAAGTAGGTTTGTTTTCTTGTCCACCTATCCATTAATGCTCCTATCCATTTTCCATCCATCCTTCTATTCATTCATTCTGTCCATCCATGTGTTGCTAACCAAAATCAATCAACCACTGTTTAAACAGCACAAATTGTTATTCCAAAATGCTAGATTATTTGGAAAAAAATGTTTTTGTATGGTTATTTACCTCCTATATGTTTTAACCCATTTATGCCTAGCGTCTAGAAAAAAAGGCCTTGGCAAACAGCGTAGACTCAGATGAGACGCCGCATAATGCGGTGTTTCATCAGGGTCTGCGCTGTTTGCTTAAAGGAATTTCTGTGAGAAATATTCTTAATATAGAAATAAATATACTAGACATCCCTAATTTTGGAAATAAATTGATCCAATTTAGAAGGATGGGAGAGTCACTAGGCATAAATGGGTTAAAAAAAGCCCATCATAGAAATTATGCAGTGCTGGTGGGTAAATCTTGTTTTCCGTTCCCTTTTCGCACACCTGAGCCTTTATCGCTACTTTAAACTAATATATTTTTGTCATGTATGTCACCGTAGCTACCGGTAGCCATTTTTATATCACTAATTTACACAGCATGTATACTGTATTGTTGAACAAGTATGTAATTTCACTGTGAATTCAGTACTGTAATTCACTGTGTATACAATACATTATTTCACTGCGAAAGCAGAACATCAATTCCCTGTAAGTATAGAAAGTCTATCAGTATGTTTGCAGTGATCATGAAGTTCTATATCTGAAATTTTCAGAAAGTTGTAGAAAGAGATGGGGAAGTTGTAAGTTTGTTACCATAGTAACGGTAGAAACATTTCTATGTAAAACGTCATGTTCATAGCAACACTAGACAAAACCTCCCTTTGAAATGCTTTGCATATTAATTTCGATTTCCTGCATTTTTAGTTGCCCCATTTGCATTAATGTCTTTTAATTTAAACGGTAGTATTAAATCATCTCTGTTAAAATTAGGTTTTTAGCATAGATTGAAACATCTTTAAATAACATTTACGATAGAAGTATATATTTCCAAATTTTGTTGAGTCATGAGCCACTTTTTATTACAGAATTTGTGTCCAAAATTGTTCCTTATCTGTAGATAAAATTATTTGTGTGTGTAATAAACGCATCACTTTAGTAAATAAATTATCCATTCATATATATTTCAAGGTACTTTTTCAGTAAGTTTTTATGCAAAATATGAATAGTGATCAATATTTACATATATTATCAATATAATTGTTTATTATTTGAAGCGAACAAAATATTTAAAAGCGTGATGATTTTAGAATAACTAAAATGTAAAAAAATAAATATAACTATGATTAATTTTATAATAATTAAATAATTATTTAGACTTTGATAATATAAAATAAAGTAACAATCTGAAAAGGAAACAAATTTTATTATTCAAATCAGCCAAAGTAGAGACAAAACCTGAAATGTCACAAAGGCATTTGATATCTTCTTAACTATTTGCGTCAAATAAGAAGTTCTCATTTAGGATTCCAATGTCCTTTTCCACCTTCAACATCAATCAATATAAGCTTGCATAATTGAAAAATGATGTCATACTTATCTCACGTTCTTCTTTGGCTATTCTTTTGTTTCTCTGCTTGGGCAAATGTCACAGACAGCTTGAATATGTCCCAGGATAATTGGTCTCTCCCTAAAGAAGATTTGGAATTTCTTTCCAAATGTCAATGACAAGGCTTCATATTTCATGAGGGTTGGGGGCTCATGGTTTCTTATTGTTGTAAATTGGTGACATGCCATGATTTCACTTATTGGCAGGAATTGTGTGTTACAGACTGATTCTTTGAAACAAGTTCTTATATAGATTATTATTTCACTGTTTTTGTATGGTAATTGATGCAAAAGGTGTTCATGGGTCAAGTGAGTTGAAACTCTTTTTTAAGAAATTTTAAATAAATTTAAAACAAACATGCGGTATACAGTTTTTCAAGTAAAGCATTTGTGTACAAACTTAGTTTCTTGTTTAAGGTGCCACATTGATTTTTTCCTCATAAGTTGGTTTCATTTCTTTACATTGAAGCTATCATTTCTACAATCTTTTCTACATTTATTTCATTGCCACATTGTCTCATTTCCCTTTCAATTATTCATGCTCGAGCTACAATTCTTCTCCACCTTTATTTACATGTAAAATGTTGTGCCGATGTTCTCATGCTTTGAATTTCAGCTGTGTTTTAACATAATTGTATTTACCTGTTTACTTGTTTGTTGTCTTTAAGTAACTTTTCAATAATTATCAAGATTCTTTATATATCAACTTTTTCATTTCTGTGAACATAACTTACAACTTACCTTACATGAATTAAATTTTGTCGAAATAATTCATTTGTCACTATTTTCTATGTTCATGTTTAGGTTTAAAGAAAAGGTTTTCTTTTAAAAATAATTTATCTCTACGATTTTTATGCTTAATTTTTAAATTATTTTTTAATGAAAAAAGGATCTTGTTACAAAATAAATATTTTGTTCTTGATTTTTTGTGTGCTGATTGTGTACTTTTTTTCCCCACTAGAGTGAAGCGGACAAGTTGCGAATGATCTCAAACCGTGAGGCTCGTAATGCGAAGCGAGCTGCAGCGGCTGAGAAGCGTAGACAGGAGGTGGACCGCAAACGTCGCGAACGGGAGGAGCAAATCAAGCGCGAAAAGGAGGAACAGGAACGGCAAGAAAAGCTAAAATTAGAATTGGAGGAGCAGAGGAAACGCAAGGAAGAAGAGCGCAGGTACGCTAGAGCGGAAATATTTTGTTCATATGTTTGAATTTGCACTTTTTCTAGTGCAGATGTTAAAAGATATTGTAGAAGTGGCACAATTATATTTATAGAAGCTAGGCATAATAAATATGAGCATTGAAACTTTCTAGAACAGGTATATTAAAATGTGTATATAATTATCTATAATACTTTTTTTTTATACCACAACACAAGGTTGACTTTGAATGTCTACGCAAGTTTTAAAATTGCTAAACTGTTTGTGTTTTGTAAGTGGCAAAGTAGTTTTTATGAATTTTTTTGTAAACACATTTCAATGCATAGAAGATTATAATAATCATTAAAATAATTATTTTTTTGTTCATCAGTTTTAATGGTGTTGGTGGTGAAAGTATAAAGCTGTTATATTATTTCCTTGCAATGTGCACATTTGGTTGTAATAGTTTTCTTTATCTGGTAAACAGATAAATTTAACAATGAGATAATAAAGACATACTTAGATTTTTTTTATTAAATAGTGGCTTTAGCTTGTTGTAACATTTAAAACCCAGATAGATAGCAGCAGTATATTTTATTATTTTTACTCGTAAATTCATGCAAAAGTATATAGGCAACCCTCTGTAAAAAAGGAGTTGAATGCATGTGCGTTTAGTGTAATCCTAGATTAGCCTGTTAAGTCCGCACAGGCTAATCGGGGACGACACTTTCCGTTTTTATTGTATTTTTTGTTAAAAGGAAGACTCTTCTTGAGGAAAATCTAGTTAAGGCGGAAAGTGAATTCCCTGATTAGCCTGTGCGGTCTGCACAGGCTTATCTTGGACAACACTTTACGCACAGGCATTAGTCTAGACCCTTCATTTCACTGAATTATTGTAATTTTATTGCTTGGTAATTTATTTATTTACCTGTATGTATTTATGCTTTTGCTACAAAGACTTGAAATGTAAAACATAGAATACTACACTCCATGGTGTTTATCTCACATTCAGTAGGCTGCATTGCACTAATTCTTGCTTTGTTGGTGAACCTAAAGGGTGTTTTAAATAAAAAAAAAAAAATATATATAAATATATATATATATATGCTTTAGTTTAACAATAGTAAAATTGACATATGGCCCTCAGTTTGTGTGTGTATTATTGTATGAAAACTGTATTAATACGTTTTTATTTCAGCTGATTAGTTTAGCTTTTACTGATTCCAATTATGCAAATTTTCATAAAGTGAATTGTTAAGTTTAATGCTGCAATTGGCTTAATTGTTAAACAAGTATATATTTGATGGTCAGTTGAAAAATTAAAGCTTTTATGTACATTTGATAATTGGAATCAGTTTTATAGATAGAACAACACTTTCAATTTTTTCCTTAAACATTAATGATACTTACCTCACTTTTGAATTCTTGCTAAATCTTCGGAACAACAATTATAAAACTTATCACAAACAACATTATAATTGGTGACTTACAGTACAGTTGAAAAAAAAGGATGAACCTATGTTGCAAACTATTTGAAATATGCATCACACATGGTTATTTCAATGAACCATGTAATTGATATACATGTACATGTACCAACACTTAGTATTGTTTCATCGTGATTCTGTTTGTAGAAATTTGAGGTAAACGAGTTCTCCCCAGCATGTTTGATCATGTAACACCCCACAATATTAATGGTTACATCCCACCATGTTTGATGATTATATAACTCAAATGCTATGGGCATGCAGCTCAGCACATTTCTACTATAAGTATAATAGTTATCTACTTTAAGAATAATAATTATCTACTATAAGTATAATAATTATCTACTATATGTATAATAATTATCTACTATAAGTATCATAGTTATCTGCTATAAGTATAATAGTTATCTACTATAAGTATAATAGTAATCTACTATAAGTATAATAGTTATCTACTATAAGTATAATAGTAATCTACTATAAGTATAATAGTTATCTACTATAACTTTTATAATTATCTACTATAGTATACTTATTATCTACTATAAGTATAATAGTTATCTACTATAAGTATAATATTTATCTACTATAAGTATAATAGTTATCTACTATAAGTATAATAATTATTATTTTGAGTTTCCATGTATCCAATATCTTGAAACATTTTGAAAGTTATAATACACTATTATGTGAAGTAATGAAATAAAACATCAATCTTGAAATAAACTTTTATTTTCAACAACTACCTACTGATGGCTTCATTTTGAAACCTGCCTATTATCCCCTGCCAAAGGCGGAGGGGTATTGTTTTGGCGTTGTCCTTCCGTGCGTCCGTCCGGCACTTTTGTGTTCGGAGCCATATCTTAGAAGTACTTTGGTGGATTTCATTAAAACTTGGTATGAGTATATATATGCATAAGAGGATGATGCAAGCCAAATGGCATTGTACACCATCTGGTAATAACGGAGTTATGGCCCTTTGTATCTTGAAAAAATGCTTTTTACTATAAGCTTACAGCTGTCCGGAGCCATATCTTGGAATTGCTTTTGCAGATTTCATTGAAACTTGGTATGAGTGTCTATATGGATTAGAGAGTGATGCACGCCAAATGGCATTGTACACCATCTGTTAATAACGGAGTTATGGCCCTTTGTATGTATTCTGTGTCAATGCAGCATGTGGGGGTATACATTGTACGTCACGTCTGTGACAAAGCTCTAGTTTCAATTTAAATTGATCAAGGTAAAGAGCAACTGGGAATGAAAAAAATAAATGTTAAGTGTACATCTAATGCTACACTCTGATTATTTTATACATATTATTTCACATTCTTCTCTTTGCAGCTGATAAAATCGTTCTGTGCTTAGATTAGATTCATATTCCTTTGTTTTGGGCCTTGTTTTCACCCATTTAATTTACATAACGGTACTCACAAATTTTCTGCAAATTAAAATGTCTTGCTGTTCTGATGCATATTGTCCATGCTTTAAGGCTCCATGTTAAAGCAATCAAACTTATTCAATAACATACTTTCTTGTACACATACATTCTTTCTGCACGGAAGATAAAGCAGTATAAAATAATCAGTAAATATTTTAGTTTTCATGTAACTTAAATATATATGAATTGATTTAGCCTAATTTTTAAAAACAAAACTTTATTTATAAAAACTATTTAATCTATTGATTTCCTATATCTAGCACCAATATCGCAGTTTTTGAACACAATCATGTGGAACACTGCCAATAAAACCCACGTGATCTCACATTTCATCATTTTGTTGAGGTGTAAGTCTTCGCGCACGTTTTGTAAAGATGCATCCAATTGGTTCCCATACGGTTTGGTTTGACAAATGAAAGCATGTATAATGGTTGCGTATTGTTTTCCATGCAAGTTTTTGAATTATTTTGGTTACTGAATCGACATTCAGTGGAGTGATTATGTGCATTTGATTTGTTATGGATCTTTTCCGAAACATTTTGTTCACAGTTGCTGTAATAGTTCGCATTTTGTGCAAAAATCCTGGACATAAAATGCATGTTTAGATGTCCATTCTTGTTAAATCATGGCATGGTTTTTCCTGTGGTTATCGCAAGATTAAGGTCAGAAAACATAGAAATTATGATGTACAATCTACAATGACCCCGCGTTTATCCGGACACGTTCGTTCTGGCAGAAATTTCCGGATTAACAATTCTTCCGGATTTTCGAACCAGTGCCGTTCAAAAGTTGAATATTTACCTTATGACATAAACATTATGTTTATGTACATTTACATACTTATTTAGCATCAAGAATGATATTTTCTTGCTACGCAGACATTTTTTTTTTTTTAATCAAATGTTGTTAAACAATGTAAATACAAAAAACGCGTAACTGAATTTAAGTACATGTACACGTACACACATGACGTAAAGCTTGTGAATGTTACAATCAAACAGTTAAGCGTTGATAGCTTAGTATTGAATCAATATTTCGTTGCTGTATGCACTTTCCATGAGGACTGCGTGAATCTCGTGTGATACTGCCGCAGTGAAAAGACATTGCCATGGGTGGCACGCGAGCTGTAAGCTGGTGACGTCACAGAGTTACAAATCAAGGATGTTGAAGGCGAATGAAAATAAAACATAAAACTGCAATACTGTTTTAATATCTTTATCCCGTCACATACAACAGAATGATTAAAATAGCGACACGTAACATTTGATGCGATTTAAATGCGTTTTCATAACGTACGACTTAATGTTTTGGATTGTGGCCTTAGGCCGGTCAGCCTTGTACTGGCAGATCTGGTTTTCATGCTGGCAGTGACTTCTACCCGATGATGCTTGCTTGCAGGCGTTGACATGACGTTTCTTGATTCGTAGCTTCAGCGAAATATCGAATGGCGTGCGTAGCGTGCGTAGTATAACAGTATATGTTGGAATATGTTGGAATGATTTTTCAACGCAAAACATCATCTTTTTATTTTGGTAAACATGCAAAACTGTGAAAGTAAACTGTTAAATTTTCTGAATTTGCATGTCATTTTAAGTGATTAACAGTTTGTAATTTAAGATGCATTGTGTAATGCCGACATCAATTTAAGTTTAAAGTCTGATTCGAATCATGTTTAGTCACGCCTATAAGCTATCACGCCTTAACACAATAATAGTTCACGCCTCGGTGATCGCGCTTGTGTTTAAACGACGGGTTGGCGATTAAGCCTAAAACAACAATACTTCACGCCTCAGTGATTGCGCTTTTGTTTATACGGGCCGGGTCGGCGGGTGGGCGATTAAGCCCCCATGTTGGGAAGCATCCGGATTAACGAGACATAATTACAGCTAAATACACAGATTGGTGTCGCAAAATATACGTCCGGAATGAGAACGCCAGAGTCCGGACTTAACGGGGCAAAATATTGCATAATAAGTCCATTCCCTTTGACTTTTGTCCGGATCGCGAGATTTCCGGACTATCGAGATTCAGATAAACTCGGGGTCACTGTATATGTAGTAAGAGCTGTTCCATTTGAATTCATAATGCCAAAAAGTGAAAAAAAAACATCATCATTACGATTAATTTTATCTTTGTTGTAAAATTAATGTTATATTGCAGTATTGCGGAAATAACGTAAGCCGTGCACTTTTATGTTGTGCTGCACCTTGTAATGGTGAACACATTTTTAGCTCAGCTGAGGATGAAGTGCTCAAGGTGATCTCTTGTGATCTCCATATGTCCGACTTCCATCGTTGTGCAGTGTGGGTCGTCAACTTCAAGTTATAACCAGGTAAAGCTTAGAAAATCCTTGTTACAACTCTAGAGGACATATTCATGATTCAATCTGTATAGAACTTGCTCAGAATGTTCATTGTTGCAATAACTAGGCTGCATTCAAATCTGGGTAACCTGCATATAAAGCTAGGTCAGTTGATCATATCCTTGAAAACATTGTTACCACTCTAAAGGCTAAATTTATATAATTCATGTCTCAATGAAACTTGGTTATAATTTTTATCTTGACAATTCTTAGGCCAAGTTTGAATCTGGGTCACTTGCGTCAACAAACTAGGTCACCAGTTTAAATCTTTGATTTTATTTTTACAACTCTAGGGGCATTTATGGCTCAAGCTTGATGAAACTTGGTCAGATTGTTTTTCTTGACAATATGAAGACCATGTTTGAATCTGGATCAAGTGTGGTCAAAAACTTTGATCATATGTTAAAGTCTTAAAAAAATATTTCATCTGTGAACTCAGGTGAGCAAATAAGGGCCATCATGGCCCCCTTGGCTGTATGGCACTGCATATCAATTTAAGGGTGAAAATTGCTGCAATTGTTAATTTAAATTGTAGATTTTAATCTGGGCAACTCTTATTTGTATTGTTGTTGGGGCAATTTTTGTTTTCTCATGTCTCTTAAGTAATAGCCCCGTCACACCGGACTGGCGTCCTTACGGCGACCTAAAACTGTGTTTCTGGACATTTCTGATTGTTGTAGTAAGGACGCCAATGACTTTTTTGGTAAGAATCCTGTTTTTCGCCTTCCCGTCACACCAGCCTCCTGGTTTATGGCGTTCTACGCGTCCTCACTTAATACGTCCCTTGCACCTTACCACGTTCTTACGGCAATCAAAGCCGACCATACGGCGTCCTTGGCGTTCTTACTGCATTCTTATTGCGACCATGGCACACGGCGACATACCTTGCAGTCAATGATCATTGTCTGTGGGTTTGAGCGGCGACCACACGCCGCCCATGGCGACCTTACAGCGACCCTACCACGTCCCTACTACGACTATTGCATCTCTACGGCGTCTCTACGACGTCCTTAACAGAATGCCGTAAGAACGCCGAACCTCGGCGACCACTTTGAATATGTTCAAAATGATTGCCTTGGCGTTCTCACTGCGTCCTCTTGCGTCCTTACAACGTCCCTCCGGCGTCTATGGCGTTCTCACTGCCACCTGGGTCGCCGTAAGGACGCAGTAAGGACGCCAGTCCGGTGTGACGGGGGTATTACAATTTCATTCAAGATTTATATAATTAAACCATCAAAACGGATGATAATTCATCATTAGAGTCGAGTGGCCAAGAATCCTACATGTGTCAGTTTGTATGTGCTCATGGCTTTGATTCACTTTGTATAGAGGATTTGGTTAAATCATGGGCAGTTGTAAAAGAAATTTTGACAGTGTGACCAGTAGTGTACGAATGCAATGTCAATGACAATTAGCATGATATTATATATGCATGTTTGCCTTCTACAATCCGCACTTTATTAGTAACTTAATGATTTTATATTTGTATTTAAGGATATTCCTATGTATTTATTATACACATCAAATTGCCTTGTTTTCAACTTTATAATATTTAATTTATATTCACATGTTGTTATCCCTGTATTTTAATGGACAGTTCCTTATTTCATTAATGTGTATGTTTGTTTACATTATTTAAGAAATGGGTAAGTATATAACAATATATAACAGCTTAAAACATTTTCTAAATGTCAATCAGTTTTCACTAAGTTGACTTTCACTAAGTTGACGTTTAAGATAGTGCCTGCAACAATGTGGCTAAACCAGTATTGTAATATATTGCCAGACTACACACCAGTATAGCAAAATATGCTGCTGGTTACAAGTAATTTGAACAGCATGGATAAAAGTTTATTCTTTTTATAATTAAAATTCAAATGGTACTGGTATAAAAGAAAGAAAAACTAATATTGTGATGTCATCTGAGCAGAAAGCATGGGTGTGTTCATTTCAATATTAAACTTTGTAGCGCAGAGACAAATTGTATTGTTGGATTGAAAACTTTGTAGTTTATAACGTTAGGCATTTATTTTATAAATTGTTTTGCTTGAATAAAAATGTTGGTACATTAAACTGATAGAATGCACTTTATACTCGTAAATCTGTTTTCTTAAATTTTATTATTTCGGTTTGGATTTTTAAAAAAACAATACTCTCTGGACTTTGACGTCAATGATCCCGCTGGTATGGCAAAAAACGTACTGTGGTACAATATTTGGAAGAGTCTTAAGACATATTGCAAATTGCAAATGTATCGATATACCAGCACTACTTTTAGATTTAACATAATTTTAGGTATATTAAAAATTTCTTATTTCAGATTATGGAAATAAAATTGTTTCTAAAGAAAACTTATTCATAATAGGAGCCATGTCATGCAACTATTTGTCTTATGCCATATCGAGGGCTGAATGGAAAACTGCAATATCTCCTTCTTTATTTAATATGAGGTACAACAGTCTTCGGTTCACCCATCGATATATGGAAAAGGTAGATCCAGACCATCTTGCACATTTTGGGCAGTCTGGTCAGGAGCTACCCTGGCTGCATATGGCATTATATATAAGACCAATTTTGCAGGATGTGGGTCATAGAAAGGGTCCCTGAAACTGATCAGGGGCACATTCTCATATTTATCGTTCATAAATTTGCAATACTTCATCATGAGTATTCATTTTTCTAGACAACATTTGTAATGTTCATGAACTAGGAAAGAATCTGAATTGCGCGTATAGGGCCATCACGTATCTGTTCTGTTACCTTTGGGTAAATTATGTTATCTTGTGGTTTATTCCGGTACCTGGGTTAATTTTGTTTTCTGTGGGTTCTTAGAAAAGCAGAGGAAGAGTGAGTGTGTGTCTGTCTGTATCTATTGTCCCACTGGTTGATGATTTTGTATTATGATTGATGTATATGTTCTGCACCTACAATACTTTGAAAACCTATTAAGATTATATTGTATACATTTAATGATATATAATATATATCTTAATGTAGCACAAAACAAATATTTTGTTTACACAATCCAGTATCACTACGTGACCAAATGTAAAGATCAGTGTTCATTGTTCATTTTTAATATTTACACCAGCTGAGCTCTGCATGGGAAAATGGGGCTAAAGGCACGTGTGTTAAGTGTTGTAAGCCCCATTTACCCAGAGTGTGGCTCAAAGAAAAGAATATCAGTATTTTGGTACCTGAAACATTAGATCACATTGCGGTTTCCACCATGCACCACTTGATATGTAAATGTCACTGTTTATTGTTTTTTTCAGTAGATGTACCATTATCATTGTTTATAACATGTTTTGTGTATGGCATTATGTTACAATATAATTACAAAAGAACAGTTTTCTACTGTTCTCATTAGCATGAATATCTGACCTTTTCCAAATGCAAGATTTTGTTCTACCAATTTGTTGAAGAAATCCAAATTCTTATTAAAAAAGCAAGAAAGTACTTAATCATCTAAAATAATCTTCTTCTTTAGTGTAATCGCTTCAATATGACATGAATAAATACATGCTTAATTACTAATTTGTTTGTATAAAATATGTGGTTAAACATGTCCTTAGAAAATCATCAATTTACCAAATATGACACATTTTAGAAAAGAAAATTCCTAATTATAGGTATGTACTTTTTCTCCCTCGAACGGTCAAAAAACGGCCTGCACCATATTGATTTGATTCACTTTCTGGGAAAACTGGGCGTTATGCATGTGCGTAAATTGTTGTCCCAGATTAGTCTGTGCAGGCTTATCAAGGACAACATTTTCTGCTTTAATGGTATTTTTCGTTAAAAGGAAGTATCTTCTTAGCGAAAATCCAGTTTATGCGGAAAATGTTGTTCCAGATCAGCCTGTGCAGTATGACACTTTACGCACATGCATTAAGCTGAGTTTTCCCAAAATGAGGCTCATTATTCCCTCCGTTCTTGTCAGATTGAAGGCTGAACAGGAAGAGCAGGAGGCTGCAAACCAGATCAACGAGGAGCTCGAGAAACAGAAACGGGAGAAGGCTGAGCTGGAGCGGGAAAAAAGGCGTAAGGAGGAGTACGCACGAAAACTCGAGGAAATGAAGAAACGGCATGAGGAGGAGGAGAAGAAGAGACAGGGTGGGTACACACGGTGAATCTTGTGTTTAAAAAAAATAATTGTCAAGGCTGCTTGCAAAAAGCTTGATCTAGTTGTCACAATGGTCCAGTGTATTTGCTTGTGTAAGAAGAGTGTCCTTCCGGGGTTGTTCATACTGCAACTTAGTTATTCACCATGTAATTTTTAAAAACCTTACCTCACAGGTTCACACACAGGTGTTAAAAAAACCTGTCCCTACCTCAATGCTCAAGGTCACACTCAGAAGTTAAAGATCAAAATTGGATGTGATTCAGCTCGGTCAGACCAAGGATTGTTTGTGCTACTGTTCAATGTTCACCTTACAGTCTACTCTATTGGTGTTCACAGTCTACCCTATTGGTGTTTACAGTCTACTGTTTACAGTCTACTCTATTGGTGTTTACAGTCTACTGTTTACAGTCTACTCTATTGGTGTTTACAGTCTACTCTATTGGTGTTTACAGTCTACTCTATTGGTGTTTACAGTCTACTCTATTGGTGTTTACAGTCTACTCTTATGGTGTAGTCTACTCTATTGGTGTTTACAGTCTACTCTATTGGTGTTTTCAGTCTACTCTATTGGTGTTTACAGTCTACTCTATTGCCTATTGGTGTTTACTGTGGAGGCTGAGCTGAGGGCTTTGGAGGAGGAAGAAAGGAGGAAGGCAGAGGAAGAAATGATGGCCAAGATGCAAGAAGAGGAAAGGCTCGAGTATGAGAAGAAGAAAAGGAGAGAGAGGAGGAAAGGAAGCGGCTAGAAGAGGAAGAAAAGTGAGTTGTTCGTTAAACTTAAGTGAACAGTTTGTAATAGAATGGATAATTTTTAGTGAAGTCTTTTAAATGTATTTTTGTTTGTTTGAATTATAATTGAACATCTTACAGAATGCATACTTAAAGGCAGGTAAATGTTTAACTGACTGTCTTAAAAAGTAAAATACCAGAATATCATCGCAAGATAAAAATACCATCTGACCTTTCATTTGATCATATCATGTGACTGTAAAATGGTAGGCATAATAAGTACATGCAATATGTACAGTCGTATGGAATATGTTAGTTATACCCCCACAAACGAAGTTAAGGGTGTATATAGGAGTGAGCTTGTCTGTCTGTCGGTCTGTCTGTCTGTCGGTTGGTCCGTATTAAGTGTCCGCTCTCTAATTCGAGTTGTTTTCATCCGATCTTCACCAAACGTGGGCTAAAGTTGTATCTAGATGATGTCTAGGTAAAGTTCGAATATGGGTCATGCCTGGTCAAAAACTAGGTCACGGGATCACTTAGTGCGTATTCTGTGTCAATGCGGCATGTGGGGGTATTTGTCACCTTAGTGACAAAGCTCTAGTTTTAACCTTAAAAATCATATTAATGAAACAGCATTATTTCAAGTACCCATTTATTTAATAAATCAATCAGTAGATATATTTGTTGATGGTAACCAGTAATGGGGAAGCACTCATTGAAGGACTATCTGTTTCTCTTGCATGGGATAGTGAGGGAGGGTTCATTTTCATATGATAGAAAATATTCATATCATAGATAAGATTCATACCATAGAAATCATTGATTTAATATTGTAGAAAAAGTCCATACCATAGAAAATATTCATTTCATATCATAGAAAATATTCATTTCATATCAGAGAAAAGATTCATACCTTAGAAAATATTCATACCATAGAAAATATACCAACCATAGAAAGGATTCATATCTTAGAAAAGATATATATCACAGAAAGGTTTTCTATCAAAGAAAAGATTCATATCTTAGAAAAGCTATGTTCACGATGTGTTATTATTTAGACGCCGACGTGAAGAGAGAGCACTAAAGGCGTTAGAGGAGGCGCGACGTCTCGCAGAGGATATGGCAAGAAAGCAGGCAGAACTTGAGGCTCGACTTCGATTCAACAGGTATGACTTTGAGTGACTTAGCAGGAGCATGTTGTGTTTATTATCTTCATAACATGATGAGGATTTCACAGGTAACATTATTATGCGTCTCTTTGAACAAGCTGGGGTAGATTGATTTGCACTGATCTGTCAGTCGGACTATTCGTGGATGGAATATAAACATGCATACATGGTGTTATGTTATTTTATTTTACATATACAATTTGAGGTCTACATTTTGATTGCCATATTTTATATATGCTAGTTTCAGTTGACATATTTTACATATGCTGGCTTCAAGTCTACATTTTGATTCACATATTTTACATGTGCTGGTTTCAGGTGACATATTTTACATATTCTGGTTTGAGGTCTACATTTTGATTCACATATTTTACATATGCTGCTTTAAGGTCTACATTTTGATTCACATATTTTTCATATGCTGGTTTGAGGTCTTCATTTTGATTCACATATTTTACATATGCTTGTTTCAGGTCCCTTCAGCTGGAATCCGAAGGCATGGAGCACACTCAGGACATCACGCGAGCCTTTGTGTTCTCGTATTTGACCTACTTAAGCTCCACCAATACTCATGACCTTATGAGCATCTGAGCTCATGAACTTGTTATAGCTCATGGAATTACAAATATGTGAGTTCATGAACTTGCTTTAGATCATGGATTTACAAATTTGTGAGCTCATGAACTTGTTATAGATCATGGATTTAGGAATTTGCAAGCTCACAAACTTGTTATAAATCATGGATTTACGAATTTGCGAGCTTATGAACTTGTTATAGCTCATGGAATTACCAATATGTTAGCTCATGAACTTGTTACAGCTCATGGAATAATGAATTTGTGAGATCATGAACTTGTAATAGCTCATGGAATTACAAATTTGTGAGCTCATGAACCTGTTACTGCTCATTGAATTATGAATTTGCGAGCTCATGAACTAAAAATTACAAACTGGTAATGCATGATAGCTATGTTTTGATTTGCATAAACTTCACTTGGTTGATTGCTTTGGATTTGGGTAAAATTCACCCTAAAGCTTGGTTTTAATTCCTTACACCTAGGAACATGCAGTGCTTGCACACAATATTTGGTTATACTAAAATTATATTTAAAAAAAAATAATAAAAAAAATCTTGAAGTCTGGTGCAGGATACTGTGTGGTTATCGTATATAATAGAGGTCAGTAAGAGATGTAGATATGTTTCATTTATTGCATTCTTCAAGGCATATTTTGCTTAGGCCATCTTCAGGATCTGATTATTCAATGTTGCTCAAATTAGAAATTATGTTTCATTACCAACATAGTTGTATTAGCTACTATTGACATACTAGTAAAATCATAATGTAGACTGTTGGACTGATTGTTGATACAGAAGCATGCAACAGATATATATATATATATGTGCCGCGCTCTGGGAATACCGGGATTATTGCATGTGTGTAAAGTGTCATTCCAGATTAGCATGTGCAGTCCTCAAAGGCTTAAATCAGGGAGGACACTTTCCGCCTTGACTGGATTTTCGTTAAGATGAGAATTCCTTTAAACAAAAAATTCCAAAAAGCGGAAAGTGTCATTCCTGATAAGCCTGCGTCGACTTACAGGCTATTCTTGGACGACACTTTAAAAAAATGCATTAAGCCCTGTTTTCCCAGAGCGCGGCTCATATGTAATCCTCATCACAGCAAGACAGTCACGATCTGATTTAAAACAAGATTAAGTCAGCAGTGTTCAAACTAAGAGGTTTTCTGACCTTGTATTTTGTCTTTTATTCATATTTTATGAATTGTACAAATTGGACACATTTTGAAACAAAAATCATTATTTAAAAAATAGTGTTACAACAAACTGCCTGATTTTTTGTTCATTTTTTATTTCACATGAACAAGTCCTTGTTTTATTACAAAACAGAAACACATATTTCAGTTTCATTTTAGCAATTTCTGCTTCTTAAATCAGTATATATTGCCAAGTATGTTGTATATTTTGATTTGTTGTTGATAAGCTTAAAGGGGCCGTCCAACAGATTGGTAAATTGACAAAATTAAAAAAAGTTGTTTCATATTCGCATATTTTCGCGTTTGTTATGATATTTTTGAGGAAATAGTAATACTGACCATTTACAATGCTCTTAAATATCCATTATATGCATCTTTTGACGATTTGAAAACCTAAAAATCATAAAGCGTCGTTCGACGCGAAACGATTGAATAATTTGGAAAGTTCTGTTATTGTCGCTATATTTTGTAAAACTACGAGGATTGCTTATATATGGTATAAAATACGGCTATCGTACATACTTGTCAGGATGGCCGAGCGGTCTAATTGGTTTTTACTCCAGGACCCCGATGGTCACTGGTTCGAGCCCTGATGAGGTTTACTTTTTTTTCCCTTTTTAAATTGTATTCTTGTTTTTTAACTGCAGATTTTTAGGTCAAATGTTTGAATTTATCAATATAGAGCATTTAATGACATGCTTCAATACATGCCAAAATCTAGTGGACAGTCCCTTTAA
>VMBQ01006612.1:12711-39360 GCA_007657795.1 Dreissena rostriformis | reverse complement strand
AACAAAAAAAAAAAAAAAAAAACATCTGACAATGGTGGATCCGTAAGGGGACATCATTGCTTGGCAATAGCTTGTTATTCCCCGCCAAACAAGGAGGGATATTGTTTTGGCGTTTTCCGTCTTTCCATCCGTCCGGCACTTTTGTGTCCAGAGCCATATCTTGGAAGTGCTTTGGCGGATTTCATTGAAACTTGATATGAGTATATATATGGATAAAAGGATGATGCACGCCAAATAGCATTTTACATTATTTGTTAATAACGGAGTTATGGCCCTTTGTATATATTCTGTGTCAATGCAGCATGTGGGGGTATACGTCACGTCTGTGACAAAGCTCTAGTTGGCGGGGAATATCATTTCAACGAATTTGCTTGTTTATATTTGTAATGTAACCTTAAAATCCAGTCAATTTTTATAAGGAATAATTCGCTAGTCCATTGTTCAAAGAGTATGAATTCATCAAATAGCTAATGTTATGGATGAAATAGCGTAAGCCACAAGACTGATACATGTTATTGGAACAATCATATAAGGTAATTATCCTTTTGCAATATACACTTACGCACATTTACATTCTTAACATTCAGCCATTATTGAATAAAAATAAATGAGAAAGCATTTTCTATTTTCTCTATGCTGGATAATGCTGACAGGATATGTTGAAAAAAAATAGTCAAGCTAGTAGGGTTATACTTGACTGGAAAAACAGATATAGAATTTTATCTGTCAATACATTTTAAAGTTTTAAACTGATTGAGATAGTCTGTATTTTGATAAGCTTTTAAACAGGTATATATATAAATGTAAGTGAATCCGGACTAAGATATCATTATATTGAAAGAGTAAAAACACGTCGCATAGTTATGCCCTGATGAGCTGTGCGAAACCAGTCGGCATATTTAAATACAGTTTTTTTCTTATACCCATGCGACGTGTTTTTACTTTTTCAATATATATATATTTATTTATTTATTTATTTATTACTATAGCGAATACAAAGAAAATACTAAGAAAATAAAAAAAATACTAAGAAAATAAATTTCTGTACTTCACTTAGCTCATGTTTTGTATCTGTAGGACTTACTGATCTGCTGGAAACGTGAAGAAATAGCGCGGCTGTACTATGCAGCCAAGAATGCCTACGGGAAAAAAGGATTCCCGAAATATAACATTCCTCCTGACCAGAATCTTCACTTCCTTGTAAAACTGGTGACGTTTGAAAAGGTGACTTTTTTTGTACTTTGTTGAAATATGGCTGGTTATTGTTTACATACAAGTTAATCGTTATACCCCAGATGCAGAAAAAAAGAAACTGGATACTGACTCACCATATCTGTCTGCCGGGCTGACTGTCCATCTGTTGACTCAAATTTAGCCCCATAATTTATCCTACACTTTTCAAGGTATTAAATTAAACCTTGCTTAGATTGTTATGAAGTTGTGATTGTTTGATTGTAATTGCCCTAAGTTACAAAATGTACAAATTTAAAAACATTATGCCCTTTTTTAAACTAAGAAATTATATGCCTCTTTTATTGTTTCTATAGACTATTAGTAAAATTGTAAATCTCTGAATCTAAAATGTCAAGATATTCATATTTGGTATGTAACATTGTACATTGGCCTCTACTTAGTATCATCATATCATGGCCCTGGGGTCAAAACTCTTCACACCTAGGGGGTCAAATTGATAGACTTGGAAAAAAAAATTAACTTTAACACATATTTTCATCTGCACAACAAGACCCAAAGGTTAAATATTTGGTATGTAACATTGTACATGTATTGTGGATCTCTACAATTTTAAATCAAATAATGTCCACATAATGAAAACTGGCAATGCCACAGGGTTCAGTTTTTTATTGTTACAACTTGCTACAAATTACTTCATTTGGCCTATGGGGTATTCCTCACCACTCTGACAAGGTTTGGTTTTATTCAAAAGTTATTGTTCATTTTGATTTGTCTGAATGAAAAGAATTGACAATTAAGTGTTTAAATGTGTTTGAATTACATCACAACGGTTTAGTCAGAGTACTTCTTATTTTGGATGTTTTGTACTCGTAAACCAAACTCTTTTCTCAATATTCGTTGGAAACTTTATTATTGGATTACCACCTTTTTAATGCTATGAATATTTAACATGTATTAGTAAGCTCACCTGAGCTCTTGAGATCAGGCTATGTCCGGCAGCCATTATCATGAGTTGTGCGGCTTATGATGTCAACTTTAACCTCATTAGCATTCTAGAGGCCACAGGTTTTACTCAATCTTGATTAAACTTAGTCAGAATAATTGCCTCATCAATATCTAGGCCAAGCTTAAATATGGGTCAAGTGCATCAAAAAGTAGGTAACCAGGTCAAATTGTAGAAAAACCTTGTTACATTTCTAGATGCCAAATCTTAGAATGACTCAATCTTGATGAGACTTGGTCAGAATGTTTTTAGCTCAACAATATCTAGGTCACATTTGAATCTTGTTTAGGTGTGTCTAAATACTAGGTCAACAAGTCAAAAGTTAGATAAATTTTATAACCTCTCAATCTTAAATCCACATAAATGACTTTTTATCTGGGTTTAGTGTGTCCAAAAACTAGGTCACTAGGTCCAATCTTAGAAAATCCTTTTTTCCACTATAGAAACCTCATTTAATATTCAATCTTAAGTAAACATGTTCAGAATGTCTATATCTTGACAAAATCAAAGCCATCTTTGAATCTGGGTCAATTGGGGTAAAAAAAATAGGTCACCGGGTCAAGTCTTTAAAAATTGGTATTCCTTGAACTCAGGTGAGCGCTCAAAGCCATCATGGTCCTTTTGTTTCTGAAGCTTTCAAATCAAACTTGTTGCTTTCAGGACAGTGATTTCTGGGAAATGGACAATATGGAAAAGTTGGACAAATGTGATAGTTTCAAACAAAAAGGCAACATGTATTTCCTGGTATGCATTTTCAAAAATATAATAATTTCTACTGAATGATTCTTTTTCCTGTGTTTTAGTAGAATTTGCATTATTCAATGGGAACAAATAATCATTACAAGCAAGATCTTCTGTCTAAATCCCAGTAAATGCAATAGATCATCAAAGATTCATGCTTCAGAGTTTGTGAAATGACGTAATAACCTTATTATTTATCCCTTTGAGTGCTGGAACCGGATTTTGAAGGCCTTTGCAAACAGTTTGGATCCAGATGAGACTCCACAAAACGTGGCGTCTCATCAGGATCCAAACTGTTTGCTATTCTGATAGTATTCTTTCAATAAAAATCGAAGAAAATGCTAATTTTAGAAATTCAGCAGACAACATTTTAGCAGACGACAAATTTCCCAGCATGCAAAGGGTTAAGCAAATATCTCTAGTTGAGCCCCTTTGAGTTGTAAACAATTGAAAATGACAGCATACAATAAACAGAATGGATTTTGTTTAAAAAGATGATTTTTTATCCATTCATGATCATATCATGATCATAAACAATAATGTTAATTATATTTAATAAATATACTCTGTTCAATTGTACAGGAAAAGGCTCAACTACGATATCTGAAATTCCAGCATTGCTCCTCCTTGTCCAAGATTTTTTGTCCAAGAGTTGGAAGTAAATTAATTTTATTGCGCAATCATGTGCTTTTACTCACTTCTGAACATAATCCACTATTCATTTAATTTCATTCCTTGATTGACAGTTTCTACCATCACTTTCTCCACTCAATGCAATTAGCACCACGCATAACAATCTTCTTGTTGTCTTATTTCGTCAGAAAGAGGAGTATCCAATAGCAGCCAAGTTCTATGAAATGATGGTAGAGTATGTGGAACACGATTACTGCATGGAGGGAGAGGAAGAACAGCGCAGGGCTCAAGTCTTCTTAACCGGTGGGTGTGCCCACGAATGGCTTGTCTAAAGATGATAATATTGTTTCTTTATCATATATCATACACATGGTTAAGATGTTGCCAGATTTGAGTATCTCTGGGACTTTTATTTCATCATGCTCATCACTATAGTCATATTATTTTAAAACTCATTATTGCTGGACAAAGTGATGGTTTGAACAAATTGTTCTGGATGCATTTCCTCAATTTAACCTTTGACCTTGAAGTTTGACCATGACTGCAGACTTAAGGGCTAGGTTCTTGTGCAGCAGTGACAAGCATTGTTCGATAGATTTTCATACACAGCCTGGTCCCAAGGTCAAGGTCACAGTTTAAACCAAAAGTTCAACAGTTTGTCCAGGGCATACATATTTGTGGCTTGAATGGATTTTCACGTAACTATGCGCAACCATGGTGTCTTACTTGCAAGCAGTAGGTCCAGGTTAAAGGTCACATTTTAAGGTCTGATGTCAAATATAAGAAATCAACCGTAATATTTTGTCCTTGGAATAACATTGTTGTGTCTGGATGAATGTTAAATAACCATGGCGAATGTGACATATTTTTATGGAGTGTTGTTCAAAAGACCAAGCCTCTACTTCAAGGTCACACTTCAAGGTCAGATGTTTTACAAACTCTTGAAATAACTTGGCAGAAGTAAGGTAAATACAGAGCACACTGAAATGAAGTGGTGCAAATTAAAGCCAAGTCATCGGCAAATGACAAGGTTATTATTCAAGTCATAGAAAAATAGGAGAAATCATTTGAGATTTTGTCAAATCTTTACCTTAAATAAAAACTTGTATGAATCTTTGTGACTTTGGAAATGATATAATCATATTAGCTTCATACTGACCCATAATGTTTGATACTGGGTCAGTAAACTAATATTGGGAAAGAGTATGGCTAATTTTACTACACCATCATGCAAGGGCAAGTAAGAAGCTGTTCAATGAAAATACCTTACCTAGTATCATTACCTTTACTGGTATTATTTACCTTACCTAGTATAATTTACCTTACCTAGTATTAATAACCTTACCTGGTATCATTTAGCTTACCTAGTATCATTTACCTTACCTAGTATCATTTACCTTACCTAGTATCATTTAATTGACCAAGCATCATTTACCTTACCTAATATCATTTACCTTACCTAGTATCATTTACCTTATCTAGTATCATTATCTTTACCTAGTATCATTTTATTGACCAAACATCATTTATCTTACCTAGTATCATTACCTTTACTAGAATCATTTACCTTGACAAGTATTGTGTACCTTACCTTGAATCATTTACCTTACCTGGTATCATTTACCTTCCCTTGTATCATGTACCTTACCAAGTATCATTTACCTTACCTTGTATCATTTACCTTACCTAGTATCATTTATCTTACCTAGTATCGTTTACCTTAGCTAGTATTGTTTACCCTTTCCTAATATAATTTACTTTACTTTGTATCATTTTTCCAGCTTTTAAATAATTAACTTGCATTTAATGACTTCATTTTTTTAATCATCATTTTAAGTTTACTTTGAAAGAATAACTGACTGCATATCAAACAAATTCTATGGAAAAATACATGATAAGCATTTGACCTTGCTGAGCCAATGAAAAAAATATCTGTACAAGCTAAGATCGACTATGATTGGGGATTCTGATTTGTAGTAAGTGGTTTTACAGCAAAATATTTTTGTTAGTGAGGGAGTATCATAATATAATTGTTTACAGCAAACCTGAACTTGGCACAGACCTACCTAAAGATGGAGAAATACGTAGAAGCCATTGAATGCTGTGACAAGGCCATTAAGACAGATCCAGACAATCCAAAGGCGTATTATAGACGGGGAATGGTATGATATGCATTTGTTACTTTTATCTTAACCCTTTTAGCGCTGGAACCGGATTTTGAAGGCCTTTGCAAACAGTTTGGATCCAGATGAGACCACGTTCTGTGGCGTCTCATCAGGATCCAAACTGTTTGCTATTCTGATAGTATTCTTTCAATAAAAATCGAAGAAAATGCTAATTTTAGAAATTCAGCAGACAACATTTTAGCAGACGACAAATTTCCCAGCATGCAAAGGGTTAAAATGATACTATTGAGCCTCTTTCTAGGAAAACCGGGCTGAATGCATGTGGGTAAGGTTTCATCCCAGATAAGCCTGTGCAGTTCACATAGGCTAATTAGGGAAGAAACTTTCCGCTTTTATTGAATTTTTTATTTTAATGAAGTCTCTTCTTTGGGAAAATCAATTTTAGGCAGAAAGTGTCATCACTGATTATCCTGTGCAGACTGCACAGGCTAATCTTGGATAACAATTTACCCACGTGCATTTAACCCCGTTTTTCCATAGCAAGGCTCAAAGCTTTGTGTGGTGAAATAAGTTGTAAGGCATTGTAAGTGTTGCTTTGCAGCATACAATCACAAAGGAAAACTTTTTGTTTTTGTAATAAAGAACTAATTGCTGTATGAACATGTTACATTTTGAATAACGTACTGGTGATCACCTGTCAAGAAGGGTTTCAACATGTATGGATGAAAATATATTGAAAAATATGAACAATTTTGGCACAGGAAGTTTGGAAGTTGCGGAGAAAGTGCTGTTTGGGTGTAGTAATAAAATATGTTGGTATTTAGCTTAAAATAGCATTAAATATTAAAAAGAACATTTAACATAATTTTACTTAAAAAAATGGGCAGTTACTTAAGCAAATCAGTTTGCATTTTGTTACTTTACGAGACATGGTTGAGATTGTTGACACCCATATTTATACTAGTAGGGCTCCAATTAATGTTTTAAACTAATGTGATGTTAACCCAGACTTTTTGGCATGGGATATTTTTACCTCCTGATTATCAGCTTTAAATGGTAATGCAGATTTTTGAAGAGAATTTTCACAGTTTAAATGTGGTCTTTAAAATGAATTTGTATCTCATGATAAAATGATATAAATGTGTTTGTGAATATTTTTAACTATCAAAGTACATGTATTCAAATAAGTACACATGTATGTGTATGTTTGGTTGTATTTTTTGCTGTTAACAATAGTACATGTATTTTAGTCATATCACTGTGGTCATTTAACCCTTTGAGCGCTGGAACCGGATTTTGAAGGTTTTTGCAAACAGTTTGGATCCAGATGAGACGCCACAGAATGTGGCGTCTCATCAGGATCCAAACTGTTTGCTATTCTGATAGTATTCTTTGAAAAAAATCGAAGAAAATGCTAATTTTAGAAATTCAGCAGACAACATTTTAGCAGACGACAAATTACCCAGCATGCAAAGGGTTAACACACACTTTTCCTTGGTTAGCTGGTTTACCAGTACTAAGTACACATACTTATGTCAGTACCTGACAACTGCCCTCAGAGGTAGTGGGCGGGAATATCTCAAGAATAATTAAAATAGTAACAGTGTGTTTTTTCAGTTCAAATTCTGGTCATTATAGGGACCCATTCCCAATGTAAAAAAAGTATATGTTTTTTTTAATTGTGACCTAAAAATTCCCAATTGAAGGTTTCCGATTTTTTTATTTTCTTTTATAAATCTCAATATTTAGTTCATCTCCCATTCAGCTCTATAAGTTGAACCTTAGTAAATGTAAAATTGAAAACACTTTTATTCTCAATTTTGAAGTGTTTGTTAGCAAAAAACAACACCACTAATGTCCCAATTTTAGTCAAGAGGACGCAATTTTTTCCCAATCCAAAGGGACCCGACCCCATTCCAAAAATGATGGAAAGAAACACTGAATAATTCTTGATTACCTATACATGTTTTTGGCAATATTTTCAATGTTAAGGGTACTTCTAAAGGGTATTTTCTCAAATATTTTACTTCTCTTATCTGGAGCCATGAACTAGAACCCACTTTCTGAAGAACTTTACCCAATAATAGGCTCAGCTTTCCTGCATGGACCATGAGAACGCCTTGAAAGACTTCGAGAAAACCGTTGAACTGGAGCCGGAGAACAAGGCGGCCCGTGGGAAGATAGCTGAGTGTCGTAGGGCAGATAAGGAGTGCAAGAGAAAGCAGAGAGAAAACGACAGAAGAATGATGTCTGGGCTGGGACAAAATCAGGTTGGTAAATACATATGTTTGTGTTGAATGAAACAGTTAATAACTGCAAAATAAGTCATTACTCTAACCAATACTTAGCACCTTTTTAATGTTTATTTTTACATTTATTAAGTAATTTATATTTCTCTTAGGCTGAAACTGTTCTCAAATTTACCCGACAATAATTATTAAATTAGTAACTGTCTTTATAAAACAATCCATTAAAAAGTATTTATAAGTGCACAGGTATGTTAAATTTGTATTTGTTTTCCATTACTCAAACACAATTTGCTTAAAGAGACTCTCCTTTAAAAGCTTTGACTGCTTTTGCTAACTTTCACAAAAGTCTGCTTCATGCTCTTTGTGCCATGGAAACACATGTGATTGAAGTAGAAAAAGACATTAATTTGCACTGAATGTTTCATTGTCAATGTTTGTGTTTTGCTTCATTGACACTTGAGTTACATGTCATATAATTTGCCTCAAGATGATAAAATCTATTACCGGTAAATTTAGTAATGATTATTTTAAGTTTTTAATCTTAGATGTATTAGCTGTTGTAAAACAAGAATTGTTAGTGAACAGTGGGTAAAGAACTATAAATTGAACAATGAAGTAAAGCAAAAGCAACAGCATCTTTAATGCACTGGTTTAATTTTTCTTCTTTTAAAAATTCTTTGGCATAATATTCCTCTACTCTGGTGTTTTTTTCACCCCTGTTTTCCTCTGGTTTCTGTTGTTTTCCTAATGCTTGTCGTGCTAACACGATCGTGCAGTGCTAACGGGCCAAAATCTTCAAATAACAGGACAGTGGATTCCGTGGTTACGAGAGTGGAATGAATGATATCGGTAACTGGGACAACAACATGGCGGCCGGCATGATGACCCTGGAGGAAGAGAGTGCGGCCTTTGGGGAAATCCTTCCTGAGGCCGGGGGAAATCACGGAATTCACCGCTAGCCTCACTACCTTAAGTGGGAATGTGTGAAATCGGAAATCAGAAAAGTGTGTGTTTAAGAATGATTCTGGCCTTAATTTTGTTTTGCTTAGTTTGGAAATTATAATAGTTTATGGTCTTATGACCTTTGTGTGGAAAATATGGAATTTTGTTGAAAATTGATTTAGTCAAGGAATTTGTTTAAGTGAAAGGGTTATTATCATGTGATTTTGAGTGTTTAAGAACCTGCACAATTTTGAACATCTGCTTGGTTAAACTTTCTGTGTTTTCTGCAGCTTATGGCAGTGTGCTATTTAACTTCTAAAATGTACATTATAATTCTGTCTTAAACTTTTCCTTTTTCATCACATTCTATTAGCTACCCCTGCAATAGATTTGTCATATTGTTAGAAACCTACCATCATTTGCTTTTAATCCTTTATTGCATTGTTGTGAGTACCATTAACCTACCTTTCTTTAAAATTTGTCAATATTATACTGGTGCATTGTGCATGTACATGTATTTAAATTTATTGCAGTAGAGATGTTTTTTTATGTGTCCAAAAGGAGCATATTGTTCTGAACAGTCCATCACTCAGTCAATGTGTGATCATGGCACAAATATAAACTAGTTTACGACAAAATATTGGGTGTTACATCCATCCCCTTAACTCCAAGTTCAAGGTCACACTTAGAGGTCAAAGGTCCAATTTGGCTATACAACAGCTAAAAAACATTCCTGTTTTGGCCATACCTTTTCCATAAATTGATGGATTTTAAACTTGGCAAAATATAAATGTCACACTTAGAAATAAATTGATCCAATTAAGAAGGATGAGAGAGTCCACTAGGCATAAATGGGTTAAGATAACTTACCACTGATGACCACCATGAGGAGAATGCGAGTCCCGTGTAACACTCATCTCCCTTCCTCAAGGTTAATGTCATACTAAGAGGTCAAATTTCAAATTTGGTCATAAAACAGCTTGTTTGGAATCATGCTATTGAAATTAAGTAACCACAATGTCCACCATGTTGTCCCGATGGGACGCATGTAATGAAAGTGTGTCACCCCTTTGGCAAAGGTCAAGGTCACACCAAAAGTCAAACATGTGCACGGTGTTGCTTGCTATATCATTTTAAGCAGTATTGACAATCCGCTCAACATATTTCCTTTATAAAATGTGGTATCAAGAGGAAAATGCATAGGTATGAAGCTTGCATTGTTTGGAAACCAGTTCTTAAAACTGAACTGCCTATGTTTTCTGATGAAGGTGCATGTGGGGTTATTTTAGGCAGGACAGTGACAGTTCTAATTGACATTAGTGAAGTTTTTTGACAGAAGTGGAATATGGGGGCATCTGTGCCCTTCAGACACATGTTTGTTAGAGACTAATTTAGAAACCTTGGATCAGTATTTTCTCTCATGATAATTTTTTGTATGTATTAAAACAGGTTAGGACTGGTTTAGAGGATATTTGGTTGTTTTTGGTAGGTAACTTATTAAATCATCACTGTTGAGGTAGACTTATCATTTTGTTCATTGGCTCTAGCACCTTTCTTATTGTTTTATGGACTTAATTCATTATTGACATTTAAAGTAAAAATGTTTATTTTCTGATATTTCTGCGGTTTCAGAAGAATGGTGCCACATCTGATGGAGGATCCCCAATGTCTGACTAGGGAACTTGGGACGGTGTACCCCGCCCACCTGTGATAAAATTGCAAGCTAGTATTGAGACTGTGGATGAGACTTTCTCAAACAGATTGTGTTATTCAAGAAAGAATAATTGCTAAAGTATTGTTTATTGACCAATCAACAAAAGTTTGGTAATGATGCATATAAATTGAGCTACAAAGGTGTTAACCGCAAAACCAGAGCATTAAAGAATTGTTAATTTGCCAATTAACAGTAACTATGATAATATTCTTTTTTAGGATACAACATTTTTTTGCTGTTGAATTGAAAAGTATATGTTCAGATTGTCTGCTCTTGATCTTAACCTTTTTGCATCATTTATTGTGTGGTTTAACAACAATATGATTTGCCTTTAATGAGTATCATATTACAATAGTTTTACAGAATAAAAAGATTGTTTGATAACTTTAACAACAGCTGTTATTTTTTGTGGTGCCAATAACTAATTTTAAGGATAAAATAACAGTTTTCTTTAAGTGCTACAAGTTTTGTTATACGTATCTGATTTATCTCAGTTTTTACAGTGAATGCTGTATTTTTTTCAATCATTACCTGTCATTACTTCATTTTTTATGTAACAACTGGTGGTATTTGTTTCTCATTAAATCATTCAAATTCATGATTTGCGAGACAAAACTACATTATGTTAAAAACATCATGTGTGTACATTGTTCCAAATACACATTTGTACTAGAATTATCGTTGTGCTTGACATATTGTTTTGACTCTGCTCACATGGGATTATTGCAGTGAACTTGTCATATTTGGCAGGGATAAGATATTAATTAAACGTACTTTCGTCTTTAAGAGTCTTGGTCTGAAGCTATTTTTCTTCATTCTTTAATAGTCTAGACTGCATTTGTGCCATATTTAATACACAGGAATTGAAAAGAAAGTTAATTACTTTGAATGCTGAAAGACAGTACTTGTGTTGTTTTNCGCCATAGAACGTGGCGTCTCATCAGGATCCAAACTGTTTGCTATTCTGATAGTATTCTTTGAAAAAAATCGAAGAAAATGCTAATTTTAGAAATTCAGCAGACGACATTTTAGCAGACGACAAATTACCCAGCATGCAAAGGGTTAAGAGTCTTGGTCTGAAGCTATTTTTCTTCATTATTTTATAGTCTAGACTGCATTTGTGCCATATTGAATACACAGGAATTGAAAAGAAAGTTAATTACTTTGAATGCTGAAAGACAGCACTTGTGTTGTTTTTAAATATCAAATCTACAAATGTAATGTCAAGCACGGTGTCTAGAACACGAACGTGTCCTGTTTTCTCCAAATTGACACTGTGGCTTTACTTTTCTCCCTAGCCACTTATCCTACATTTAGTTGTCTGAAAGATTGTAAAATATATTAAAAGAAAAAAAATGTTTTGAACTTTTTGAATTTGTTGATATGCTATGTTATCAATAAATTATAATTATGGACATGTAGAAGCAAACATTCAATGCACATGTATGTCCTATTATGTCTATATGATTGAAGATGTTGGTTTCAGTCCAATTATTTGATATGAATAAGTTGTATGAGATATTCACTTGATTGGACGTTTTATTGTTGTTGGTTTCATTACACTAACTAAAGTATTCCGAGCACTTTACCAATCTGACAGCATATATTTAACTGTGACAAACCAGAATGCATTCAACAAATGCACGATAGGTCACGGATCCCTACTGTGTGAGCGTTCTTTAGATCTCCCCCAAAGACATCAAGCACTGGTTCTACCCAGGAACCGAGGACGTTTCAATAAGCTTTTGGGTTTAGATTCAATCGAGCTAAAATAAAATAAGGTTAAACTATTTTAAACTAAATGCACGAGACTCCGTGACTACAATAATCAAACAAGGATAAATTATATGTGACTTGTCAGAAAGCGGTAGAATGAACTCTTAGACTAGGGAGCTCCACTCTGGAATCTAACTCGAAAAAGTGACGGTAAGTCAGTGTCCTCGATTTCTTGAAGTTTCTTGAAAGATAACCAGCTTTAATGTATCTTACCAGAATTCCATCGATCAAAATAATACATAACTTAAAATATATGTCACAACACAATGTATATGCATTGCTATTTTTCTTGAATACATTTATTATGAACTATGTATTTTGTCAGTATTATCATTAATGTGCAATCAAAATTAAAACGGTGAGTTTTTATTGTTATAACAGACTTATAAGAATGCTGAGAAATCGGGGACTGGCTTGCATTGTTAGCAGTCGAAAAAAACACATTACGTGTATAATAAATTCTCATATCGGTTTTGTGGATCTTACTTAAATTTTTTGTCAAACAGACAAAAACCACAAATAGTGGGACTGGGAGTTGCCGATTCTGGAACACTAGTAGAATGAAAGGTTGTAAAACCAATCAATCCATTTCCCAATACAGTACGCTTTCATCCCCGTTGGTATGCATGATTTAATAAATGAAAGACAGGAATGGGGATACAAATGAATCAATTGTGGCGTGTTCTGACAAAACTGGGCAAAATGCTTGTGCGTAAAGTGTCATCCCAGATTAGCCTGTGCAGTCCGCACAGGCTAATCAGGGACGACACTTTCCGCCTAAACTGGATTTTCGCTAAGAAGAGACATCCTTTAAACGAAAAATTCCATAAAAGCGGAAATTGTCGTCCCTGATTGGCCTGTGCGGACTGCACAGGCTAATCTGGGATGACAATTTACGCACAAGCATTTTGCCCAGTTTTCTCAGAACACGCCACAATTGGTTCAGAGCCGTATTGGTTACTATGCTGTACTTTTTATACGCCCGTTTAAAAAGGGACATATTATGGAAACGCCTGCGGCTGGTGGCATCCATGACGATATCCGGTCTATATTACAAGCAGTTTATATCGGATCGTGAAAATTGTTGATTATATATGTGGGCATACAATATCTGCCAAGCACGATAAACAACCCGATCACATGAAGCACTCATCAATTATGGCCGTAAATTGAATTATCCAAAATGTTCCAAATTAATGTCGATCGGTTTCATACTCAACATTTATGCAAATATTTATAGATCTCTGATTAATGAAACACAGACACGGGATTTTTTTTATGCCCCTTCTTCGAAGAAGAGGGCGTATATTGTTTTTGGCCTGTCTGTCTGTCATTGTATGTGTGTGCGTGTCTGTCCCAAAACTTACACCTTGGTCATAACTTTTGCAATATTGAACAGAGCAACTTGATATTTGGCATGCATGTGCATCTCATGGAGCTGCACATTTTGAGTGGTGAAAGGTCAAGGTCATCCTTCAAGGTCAAAGGTCAAATATATGGGTCAAAATCGCTCAAAAGGGGGCATAGTGTTTGACAAACACATCATTTGTTTTTTGTTACTTGTTGGCACTCTTGTTCATGTGAGGCAACATTGGTTAGTTGTGTCAGGTCGAATAAACCTCACCCTCGGGATAGCTGTGGTCGTTTGCAGCGGGACTTTTTACCGCTCTCAGCATTCAATGAATACCCTTATGAGAATGGGTAAAGGGATGATTACTGTTTTGCCTACATTGCAATACTATATTAGCTCCGTAAAGGTTGATGTAGAAGAGTTTAAAATTGTGGGACTACTTCCAACCACACTGGGACGGTCATTTAAAACAGTGCGGTATACAGAAAGGTTAAACTAGACGATGGTGACGTTACTAATTTAATATGCGTAAGAAAAGTCCACCACCTTCAGGGAACGAGTCACTAGATAGATGTGTCATTGACTAAGCCCATCTGCGAAACAATATAAAACAAATAGATGGTTCAGCTTATGCTGAAGACATAGTAAAAGAAACTGAAGACAACGTTGTTGTTGATCAGCTGTATCTTAGTTTCGCTCCTAACATCATTCTTTCAGTGTTGTCTTTTTCATATTTGCATAGTCCATGCCGCTTCAAGAATAAGTGCGATTCCTCGTGTTGCGTTTCTTTTTATTGTAATATCGGCGCTATCAGAATGTTTGTTGTTTTCAGTTTATTTGCAATGGTAGACTACCAACTTTTGGTTATATTTAATTTTGCAGACCTGCCATGTCATTCTCACAACTGTTTTGCGAGTCTTCATTTGGAGGTGCTGGAATAACTTCAAAATCACCTTCCGACTGTTTGTTCACAGGCATTTCTTTGCACTTGTCATATTCCATGCCGCCTTGAGAATAAATGTGTTTCATCTTTTTACTTTGCTTTTTGTCATTAACACCACTATCGGATGAAGAAGAATTATTTTTTAAAAAGCATAGTATTACATTCACTGGTCCTTATATTATTTAAAAAGTTGTGCAGGAAGCCGCTGATCTAGATCTATACGTAGATCTAAAAACTGCCATAAAAATGTGCGGGCTTAAAAACTGAAAAGAAAAGAAACACAAAATGTGGGACCGCTAGGAAAATATGTAAAAGCGAAATATCAGCTCGAATCAGATTCGAAGTGAACTGATCAGCAGCTTCCTCACAATAAAACACATAAGCACACATAAAAAACTGACAAGCAAAGCAGAAGGTATTTATAAATATAAGGTAAGGTAAAACAGGTAACATGACAAACAAAATACTTATGATAATAATAATGAAGAATGTTCATGGACTGGCATTTAGCAAATAAAAACTGACAAAAAGAGCAAGCAATGGGTAGTACTAGATTTAGGGCAAGCAGATTACATAACAGACAAAATAGTAATGAAAAATGTTCATTTACTGGCATCATGCAAGTAGCTGTATATATACACATTTATGCATACATGTGTATACATAGATACAGGCACAGACGCACACATATAGTGCATTTCAGCAGAACATGCACATATAAAAGGTTAATTGTCATGAAATAAATAAGCAACAAGCAGTACAAAATGTTTAAACACTAGAACTTGGTACAGTAATGGTGACAAACAACACAAAAGCACAAAAAAGCACAAAAATGCTCAACAGCACCAAAAAGCACAATAAGCACAAAAAGCATGAAAAAAAGAGCAAAACAATTAAAAAACTCATTTTGCTGTATGCTGTACCTGTGCTGTGGCCCTGTCCCAGGAACAAGAAGAACATTAACAAACATTTCCCTTCCATGACTGAATAAGGTTTTTAAATTGGTTATAATGTATGTTTGATCTAAATTCTTCTGGGAGGGAATTCCACAACACAGGGGCAGCATACCTGAAAGACTGCTTACCAAAGGTTGATATTTTTACTCTAAGAACCTGTAAAATATTAGTTTTTATATGAAGTTTTTTTGAAGTTTATTGAGGAATTTCTTTTAACAATTAAGTCAGTAAGAACCACAGGCGCAAGTTCATTAAGAATGTTGTAGGTTTCAATAGCCAGAGTACGCATTCTTCTGATGTAAAGCGATAGAATTTTAACTTTTTGTAGCAAATCATGGTAAGATGAAGAAAAATGATTGTACTCAAATCTGAGTGCCATTTCTTGCAGTCTTTCCATTTTCCTTGTATTGTTTTCAGAACAGAAATGCCAGGCAATTTGGCAAAAATTGAAATTTGATAGTATAACAGTATGAAAATCTGTCAATTTATTTATGTTCATGTTCATGTCTGAAAATGTTACTGGCAGGTTCATTATTTATATATAGATATTAATGTGACAATTCGAATGACCTCAAATGTTTTCCTAGGTTTAAGCTTTTTTATTTGGTCCCTGGCCCCAGTCCCCTACATCCAGTGTATTACATCCGGGTTGTGTGGTCACAGTACAAATCCTTATCAGCGGTGATCACATATGCAGAGGAAACAGTGCAGTTTACCATTCATAAGCCAGCTGTTAAAGAGAAATGATTATAGATAAAGCTTAAAGTAGTTTATTTTATGATGGACCAATACGGAAAAATCCTTTAAGCTAGGTTCAAAGATCTGACAATACACTGTTTATTGATACGGGTGCCAGACAACTCGCCTCAATACCGACCACAGGAGGGAAGCCCATATTATTTAAAAAATAACAAAAAAAAACATATATATGCTATAATAGACTCTTTTATGGCATATATATAACAAAAAATATATATTGGCTTCCCTCCTTTGACCGACTCTAGAGCTTTGATAATTCGATGCCAACATGTTTGTTCGTAAAAACAAATAGCGTTGGTGCGGAAACGAGCTCAACGATTTTGCAAGAGGTGTTCCGAATAACCGAAAGCGAAAGTACTTTCGTTTTGGATACGCAACATACTTTAATTGGTGATTATTTATTCATTCGTTGTTTACCTCTGAGCGATTGTAAGTACGGGTTATGTTTATCGTTAAGTTGTATTTTGTAAAAAAAAATATAATAGTCTTACTAATTTTCTTACATGATGGTGATTTTCAATGCATTTATATAGATGGTGTCTTTCAATGCATTTATATAGTTATTCTTGAATGCTCTGAGCTTTTTTGAGTAAGTACGTAGTAAAGCTCCCGGAGGGTCAATATAGCTGGGAGTTGGATTATTGCAGCTAATATTGAATGATGACTTATTATTACATAACTATTTAGTTTTGTTTATGTTATCATCATAAAAAATCCTCTTCCTTATCATCAAATCCATTATCTACCTTATGACTACCTTATGTCTTCTAGGGACTTTCAATAGCTCTCGCAGCTAGTTTATCCCTTTAAACTTCTTCAATTATAATATCTCCACTCCGGTCTGAATTTTATTTGTTATGAATGTCACTATTTAATTAAATTTGAATCTTAGTTATACACTTCTGATATGTCAAAACGCTTATCCAACCATAATTTGTGTAGTTGAGTCTTGAACAATTAATCCTCTTCTTAATAATTAGAGTTGTTTTACAAATTCAATTATTTTATGTAAATCAATATGATCAATTATTTATAATATCAATAATTTATAGTATTCCATTTGTCAATCTATTAAGAGTAAGAACATCAAGATGAACCCTTATTATGAGGACACTCGGGGTCGAGACATGAAGGAAGGAGATGAGATGGACATTACTCAGGAGGGGAACAAAGGGGTTATGAAAAAACTGGTGAAAGCAGGGTTCAAAGACGAGTGTTTTCCGAGCTTTGGGGATCGAGTGACATTCACTTACGATGCTTACATTGGAACTGAGATTCAGCCAGACAAGAAGTTTGATTCTACAGCGGATAAGGGGGAGATGTTTAGTTATGAATCCTTAAAAGGTATTGAAGAGTTAGTTAAAGTAGCTCCAGTTACAAATATTTCTTTTTGTTATTTTTTTTAATCTTCCTTATAAGTAGAAAAATCTGGCACAGTGTTTAGTCATAAGGAAGTCTCAATGAAGTCTGAGCTTAACTTGTCGTAGTTTTTTTCTTCAAGATTTGATCATTTTTTTTCATAAAATGTTAATACTAGTCGGTTTAAAAAACAATAGCAATAAAATCAATTCTATTTACCTTAAAACTTAAGAGTTAGTTTCAGGATTAACATAAAAAGTATATTGGTTATTATTGAAATTGATAAAGGCTTATCAAAGCTTGTAGGCATGCACTTTGCTATGAATTCTGAACTACTTCTTATACTTTTTTTATTATATGACAGGAAAAATCATCAGGGGCCTTGAAATGGGAGTGCTGACTATGGAAAAAGGGGAACATGCAATATTTACAATTCAACCCGAATACGGCTTTGGTGAGGCTGGAATACCTGGTGAGGCTGGAAAACCTGATAAGGTGCCAGGAAAAGCAGTTGTCACATTTGACACCAAAGTTGTTGAAATTGAATGTAGGTATTTATATTTTATTTGTTAAGTATTATATATTTGTCAAATAATATCGCTGCTCCTAGTTGTGTGTTATATTTTTACATCTTAGTTTTAACATATTTATTTTAGCTCGATTGCGTAGAAAGCCTAAGGCTTATTTGAAATGCTCTTGAGTCAGTTTCCTGGGACTAGAACCAGTACTTGGTGTCATTTGGGGGATCTAAAGAACGCCCCCACTGTGGGGATTGAACCCATGACCTCCCGATTGCTAGGCGGACACCATATCAACTACGCCACGGCGACCTTTTTTACATCTTAAAATGATTTATCAAGACTGGCAGCATACTTGTTCCCCTTGAATAGAGACCCCTTATAAAACATTTTTTTTTTTTTTGTAAATAAATACTTTAATATATAATCATTATCACCACATATCTTTAGCTATTAAATGTTGATATGTGCTTTTATCTGACCTGAGCATGTATTGCTCAAGGTGAGCTATTGTTATCACCCTATGTCCGGCGTCTGGCTTTGTGGGGTGTTCATCTTCAACTTTTAGCTTGTTATCACTGCGATTCGAATGTTTTCAATATCATAACAATTACTAGGCCTAGTTCAAATCTGGGTCATGTTCGTCAACAAACTAGGTCACCTTAGAAAAACCTTGCTACCACTCTAGAGGCCACAATTATGACACAATCTTGAAGAAATTTAGTAAGAATTTTATCGGGACAATATCTAGGCCAAGTTTGAATCTGGATAACATGCGTCAAGTGACAAGGTCAATATTGGTAAAATCTTATAAAAACCTTGTTACCACTCTTGACGCCACATTTAAATCTTGATTAAACTTGGTCAGAATATCAATCTGGACAATGTCTAGTCCAAGTTTTAATCTGGATCATGATTGATGATTAGAAAAACCCTTTTTCCACTCCAGAGGCTTCATTTATGATTCAATCTTGATGAAACTTGGTATGAATATTTATCTGGACAACAACTGGGCTGAGTTTTAAATCTGGGTCATTTTGTGTCTTGCAACTAGGTCACCAGGTCTTATTGTAGAAAAATCTTGTATCCACGCTGCAGACCACATTAATGACTAAATCTTGATGAAACTTGGTCCGAGTGCTTATCTTGACAATATCTAGGTTGAGTTAAATCTGGGTCAAGTGTGTCCATAAACTAAGTCACTAGCTCAAATCTTATGAAAACCATGTTACCACTTTAAAGGCTACAGTCTTGCCTCAGTCTTGATGAAACTTGGTCAGAAGTTTATCTTGACAATATGAAAGCCATGTTGGAATATGGGTCCAGTGGGGTAAAACTAGATCACCAAGTCAAATCGTCTATTGGTGTCCGTGAACTCAGGTGAGCGCTTAATGGCCATCATGGCCCACTTGTTATCTCAAATGAACATTAAGTGCTCATGGTGAGCTATTAATGTGGTCACCATATGGCATGCATCACCACCTTAAGCTCGTAAACACTCTAGAAGCCACTATTTAGGCAATGGTGAAATCTGGATCGCGTTGTCCAATAAAGTAGGTCACCAGGTCAAATCTTAGAATAAACCTGGTAACTACACAAGAGGCCGCATTTTTTACTCGATCTTGATGAAAATCTGTTAGAATGTTTATCTTGACAATATCTAATGTGATTGTGAATCTGGGTCACGTTCATCCCAAAATTAGGTCACCTGCTTTAACCTTACAAAACAATTGTAATCACGCTAGAGGCCACAATTATGACTGAACATTGATAAGTAATAGTCAGAGTATTTATCTTGACAATATTAAGGCCGAGTTCAAAAGGTGGTCACATAGGGTCCAAAAATAGGTCATCAGGTAAAGTCTTTGACAATTGGTGGACCTTGAACTATTTCAGGGCCATAATGGCCCCCTGGTTGACACCTTAACATTATTTTTTAAGAGAACTTTAAAGAAAACAACTCCCTCTTGTTCATACAAAAAATGTTGCACAAATATTATTATAATTTATATTTATTATTACCATAGTTATCTTTAGTCATTATATTTTAATATGCGTCTGTGTCTATCCGTCATTTAGTAAAATAATCATCACGAACAGAGCCATGACGTGACAATGAACATGTTGAATATTTGTCAACAAATATTGTACATGGTTTGAAAATAACAAAACTTTCTTCCCTCATCAAAAATGTGAAGAGTTTTGTAGTTCTAAACAACTTAAATTAAAACATTTAATTCTTTACACATTTTATTTGTTTTTGTCCAATTAACTATTTTGATGATTTTATATGCATTTTAAATAGCGAGAATTGAGTACTTAATCTAATTAATGATAATAAATGTTGTAATATATCTTGCAAAAGTAAATTATTGTCAGTTTAATGGGTTGTGTTTTGTTAAAATGAGTTCTCACAAAAGGTATTATTTCAGTTCATATTGTTTAGTACAGAGATTAATAACTTCTTCTGTCCAGAGATTACTTTCTGTTCTTTTCGCTGACATCACCAACCGAAAAATCACTAAGAAGTCAAGTAGTTTGGGTGTTTTACAAACTTACTATGTACATGTATCAGTCTGTGAACACATTATCACATGTTATGTCATATTGATGTAGTCAGATAGTAATCTATTATTTGTATATTTTAAAAACACAGATAATGTGCATTTTGAACAACTCTTATTAAAACTTGTATGAAAAAATGAAAAAAAAAGGAGCGCACATTAGAAGTTGTACAAAATATATAATTAAAAATGTATGCTGTACTGTTCAATGCACATTTTTTTCATGATTAATTGATACATCAGTCACTTATGTCTCTGATAAATTAACAAATATTTTGAGTGCTTATTCCAAAAACTAGCTTCTGTAACATGTCATCGTTTCTTTTAGGTCCAGATTTTTCAAATGAACAGGACAAATCCATTGTGAAGAAGGTGATCAAGCATGGTATTGGGTTCAATCAAGCCAACTTTGGATGTAAGGTGACACGTAAGTACATTCAGTTCTTAAAATAGATCTTTTCGGAGGAAAACGGGTTTTGTCATGTCAATACCAATAAATGTTTGCCATATAGAGGAGAAGCTATACATTTTCTCCATATAGAGGCATTTGTACATGTATATATATTTTTATATCATACGGTAACGTAATGTAGTGAGTAATGGTCTGGTAAACGTTAAACTCTGCGGCATGGGATTGTAATGAGAATTACTAGTACAACTTTGATCAGAAAGTGCACATTTTTTATCGAATATGATCTCAAACATAACTGTGATAAAACTATGTGATTTAATATGAATTTAAAATGACGTCGAACAGAGTTAACATATTATTATAATGTTATGATATTCAGATATAGTGTTCTAATTGGATACTTCTTGTTTGATTCAGTTGACATAAGGTGTGAGTATAATGGCCATGTCTATTATGATTGGAAACAGAAGACATTTCTACTTGGGGAGGGCACAGCAAAGGGAATGGACATCCCTAAAGTAGTTGAGGTGAGGTGATGGTTGAAACATGTTGATTTGAATTTAATTGAATAAGGTGCTGTTAAAGACACATTTTGCAGTATGCCAAGCTTTAATGAGTGATGTACACATAATTTTTTGAATGTCACAAGCTGTCTGTCATTATAGGGCTAATTGAATTGTAACACAGATTTTACTGTTAACTCTTAGCACTTTTTTCTTCGAAATCTTACTGAGCCCATAAATTGCAATTTATGGGCTCAGTAAGATTTTGAGGAAAATAATGCATAGAGTTCACAGTAAAATCTGTGTAACAATTCAATTAGCCCTATAGACGGGCACAATTCGCCCTAACAAAGAACATAAGTTTTCCTTCTGGCAGATTCATAAGGATAGAGATTAACCACATATTAATTAACATGACTCAATGTATAAAATATCACTTATCAGTATCTTTGTATTTTAATATTTTTCTGTTTGTCCGCAAGTGCTACAAATGGTACCGCTGTTGTTATGTCAAATAGATACTAAGAGTGACCATGTCAATTTTTTGTCTTGATAAAACTTATTTCAGTCAATATGTTGCTAAAGTAATTATTTTTACATTCAATAATGGACTTGACTGAAATGATTGTTTTAGTTGTAATGAATCTAGGGAATGGATAACCCATTCAGTGCGAAGGACAAATATGTGTTTGTCTTAAGTGATAATAAGTTTGGCTCATCAGTAGGTATGGATAGTCAACTATTTTTTTTATGAAAATCAGCTGGGAAATAAACAGCTATTTGAAAAAAGAGTCCGGGCTTGAACCAAGTGCTTGTTATTACAGAAGTGTATTGTTGATCTGTTTGACTCGAGGACTGTACATGAGTCTGTCTGTCTGTCTGTCTGTTGATCTGCAGTCTGTCTGTCTGTCTGTCTGTCTGTCTGTCTGTCTGTCTGTCTGTCTGTCTGTCTGTCTGTCTGTCTGTCTGACTGTCTGTATGTCTGTCTGTCCAACCGTCCGTCCCTCAGTCTGCCCGTAGACACAAACTTTTCTATAGGTGTTTTACTACTCTTTTCGATGTACAACATTCAAACATGCAGGGTTTGTTTCATCGTGATTAGTTATTTTAATTTAAGCTAATTATTTTCTCTTACACCACTTGGTCCATAGGTGTTATATTTGGTATGTAATATTGTATAGTAGTCTTCTTCAAAGTTTTTTGTTCAAATGAATCATGTAAAAATCAGCAATGCCCTCGTTGTCATGATGTCAATATACAAGTATAAAGCACAATCACTTAAAACAATGCTCTGAATTTGATTTTAATATTTATTTAGACTAATATATCGAAATAGTATAAAAATCATTTTCTCTTTAACCACAGTGTTATATTTGTTATATAAAATAGTAAAATGATCCTCAACAAAGTTTTTATTTTTATCATCCCCCTGTTATCAAAACTGGCAATCTCGAATGGGTCACATTTGTGTCGCGTTCTGAGAAAACTGGGCAAAATGCATGTGCGTAAAGTGTCATCCCAGATTAGCCTGCGCAGACCGCACAGGCTAATCCGGGACGAAACTTTCCGCCTAAACTGGATTTTCGCTAAGAAGAGACATCATTTAAACGAAAAATTCCATAAAAGCAGAAATTGTCATGCCTGATTAGCCTGTGCAGACTGCACAGGCTATTCTGGGATGACAATTTACGCACAAGCATTTTGCCCAGTTTTCTCAGAACACGACACATTTGTTTGTATCAACATCCCACATAGTATGACATGTGGCGTGGGTGTATATTGCATCATGAACGTGACAAGCCCTAGTTTGGCTTGTAACTTTAGTTCAAGGAATTGACTTGAAACTTCACTTCTATGTATTGATTTCCATTTTAGGAATATATGGACACATGGAAGCCTAAAGAGACATCTCGTTTGAAGGTGAAATCCAAACATGCCTATGGAGAAGCGGGTTGGCCAAAATATAAAATCCCCCCAAATCAGGATCTGGATTTTGTGGTGACAATGGGCGAGTTTGAACGAGTAAGCTTTAGTATGATAACCGTAATAATTGTTAGTTTTTGAACGCTCTTGAGTTTTTTGACATCATCTTTTTTAGCCAGACTGATTATTTTTGTGACTCTGATTCTTAGGACACCCAGATTTTTCCCTAGAGTATATGACTCAATTTTTTCAGACAGTTGAATTTTATCTGATTTCTACACATGTGCATTTATCCGATGACATATCATCAATTTGTTATTAAAACCGGGTGATGGTCATAAAATCTTTCAGACAAATGCAGAAGTCTATCAACCGTGAAATTGTCACTATTTGTGTAAATTGGCAAGTACATGTCTTTTTTCTGATGAGATATCCTCTATTCCAGCCTACAGATTTTTCTTAACTTGTATTTCTATTTGTAAGGTACTTGAGTGGTGGGAAATGACATTTGTGGCAAAACTGGACAGATGTGATGAATACAAGGACAAAGGAAATGATTACTATAAAGTATGTGCTACCTCCTAATACATCTGTTATATAATTATTTGTATTGCTACTCGTGATTGTTTGTTTTCATATGAGCTACGTCATGCAAAACTGGGTCTTATGCCTGATGCTCATGCGCACAGTCTAGTCAGTAGCTACATTGTCCGCAAATGAAACAGCAAAACCTTGCATGACTTAATAGGGGAAAGCGTAGCTCCTGACCAGACTGCTCGGATTTACCCTGGCCCCATGTGGCATAAGACCCATTTTCGCAAGATGCAGCTCATATTATATAGTTTTGTGCAGAGTTAAAGCAGAAAAGTGATGCAAATGGTACATTGACAATGCTTGTTTTCACATCCTTATGGCCTTATAAAAATCTATTGTAAATAACATATTTATTTATTTTAACAACAATAAGGTTGCTTTCTGCCATGAAACCATACAGTTTATAAAACAGGTATTTAAATTATTTAAGAAAAAGGAGTATGCCCTGGCAACAAGGTTTTATGAGGAGCTGATAGAACTTGCAGAAAATGAGATGTGCATGAAAGATAAGGACGAAGAAAGGCGTGTAAAGGTTCTCACATTGGGTATGTGAAGGTTAAATTCTACCATGAAATTCTAATTGCATATATAAAAAGTAAACAAGGCTTCAGAGTTCTGTTTTAAAGGAATAACTGGTAAACAATAAGTGTTAGTCAGAGAGATATTAAATATAATCCCAATAATTATAATCCTATCAGAATGAAACACATAGTATTTGTTTATTTTTTAATATTTTTTAGTTCATGCACATTCTGAAATTCTATTAAAAGCAATATTTGAAATAGTTTTGCATACTTTATTCAATGCCCATATTTACCAACTAAGACTAAGGTCTTAAATATAGAACATTTTATAATATTCTTAAAACTGTAAAGTTCTAATAGTATAATACAGTTTAATATGACATGGAATTTCTCTTTCTCTAGAAAAATAGCATGTTTAAGCAAATGTGAAATTGCCACAATAATTCACCACTCATTAAGGCCTATTTCAAGAAAAGACTGTTCACTATCAATGCTTTTATTTAGTCATTGACATTGAATTGTGACCTTGACTTGATCTAGGGACCTGGTTTTAGCGCAAAAACTCCTAGTTGGTATTTTAGTAACTTCTACCAACAGAGGGACACATATTTTGTGCGAAACACTGCATCAGACAATGCTAAGAAAATCAATTCTTATTGAAAGAAAGTTACACTCTAGCCATTAAACATTACCTTTATAATTTACTTGAAATTTATGTTTAAAAGAGGCATTTATAAATAAAAAGTTGCTTCTCATCTGTAAAACCTTTAATGCGTGCAGTTAGTTTTTTCACATGCAGGGCATATCAATCTGGCTGCTGTCTACTTAGCCCAACCAGAGTTGCGCAAAATGGATGAAGTGATCAAATGTTGTGAAGAAGCCATGAAACTTGACCCAAAAAATGTCAAGGCATATTTCAGAAGAGGAAAGGTATGTATAAAGTTATAAACATTGTAAAGGTATTTCAAAATGTTTTATTGAAATTGAATATTGAATGACAAAAATTATTGTCGGTGAATATTAAAGGAGAGGAAATTAGTGTTTAAAGTTTTAAATGTTCTGAATTTTACTGGTATTTTAAAATCTTTTTTGTTTAATTAAAATTGAAAAGTGTATGACTTCTTTATAAAATATATCATTGGTGACTATTGTATGTGTATTGTGCTTTATAAAAATTATACAATGTAAATTTTCATAGGCGCAGTATGAACGCAATAATCCGGAAGATGCAGTAAAAGACTTCCAAAAAGTGCTTAAACTGGATCCAGATAATGAGGATGCCAAGAAAATGATGCAGAAATGTGAAGCAAGCAAAAAAGAAGGTAAAAGAAGTGAGAAAACCCTGTATACACGAATGGCTGGTGGTGCAAAAACAAATGAGGTAAATGACTATGCCATTGCAAAACATTTAAATTTCTCTCAGCAAGTCTGATCATCCGGTCTGAATCTTGCTTAATTTTTATACGCCCGTATAAAATACGGGACGTATTATGTGAAACCCCTTGGCGGGCGGGCGGCGGGCGGCGGGCGGAAGGCATCACTTTGTCCGGACTCTAATTCAAATTGTATTCATCCGATCTTCACCAAACTTGGTCAGCAGTTGCATCTAGTTGATATCTAGGCCAAGTTCGAATATGGGTCATGCCGGGTCAAAAACTAGGTCATAGGGTCAATAAGTGCATTTTCAAAGGGGCCACTTTGTCCGGACTCTATTTCAAATTGTATTCATCCGATCTTCACCAAACTTGGTCAGCAGTTGCATCTAGTTGATATATAGGCCAAGTTCGAATATGGGTCATGCCGGGTCAAAAACTAGGTCATAGGGTCAATTAGTGCATTTTCAACGGCGCCACTGTGTCCGGACT